>JAODAL010012364.1:0-95730 GCA_025379985.1 Phyllomedusa bahiana
TTTTGATGCAATGTCCCCTTTTTTTTTTTAAAAAGCCCCCTTTTTTTGGAGGAAATGTCCCCTTTTTTGATGCAGTGCGCACTTTTTTGATGCATTCCCCCCTTTTTTTACAAATCCCCCTTTTTTTTGATGAAATTCCCCCCCTTTTTTTTGATCATGAAAACCCTTTTTTGATGCAGTGCCCCCTTTTTTGATCCCAATCCCCCCTTTTTTTGATACATCCCCCCCTTTTTTATGCAAACCCCAATTTTTTTGTACAGTCCCCCTTTTTGATATGATCCCCCCTTTTTGATACAGGGGGCCCCCCTTTTTTTAGGGCAAAAAAAAGTATCGGACTTTCAGGCGCCCCTTTAAACACTGATTTAATGGACAAAAAACTGCATAGATACGCCACTTATTGGGACATGTCGCCCCTTTGTCTAAAATAAACCTGAATGGGCGATCCCCTCCCTTGCACAAAAGGTTTTTTTTATTCCCAATAAAAGACTTCTGGACCTCGTGAAATTTTCCCCCAGAGGGGATTTCACATTAATCCCCCTTTTGTTTCCCCGGGTTCGGGACCTCTGTAAAGGGACAAGGGGCTTTCTGGTAGTGCCCCCCACAAGGATGGAGAGGTTTGGGGAACCGGGAGGGCCCGGGTATTAGTCCTCCCCGGGGAGAAAAACCAGTGGGAAACCGGGGAAAAGGTACCGTCCCCCATGACATCACCCTACCTTTTTAAATAAGACGGGACATGAGGGGAAAAGGGGGAAGGCTCCTTAAATTTTGTATGATCGGGGTTCCCCTACCGGGATTCCCACGGGTATGAAAAGTCTTTTCGGGTAAATTGTGGGCCCCCCTTTGGTCTGGGGGGGAGGGAGGGGCCCCCAGACCCCACCTCCCCCTCATTCACTGATACAGAAATCCTAACCCCTGAAAAACCGGGAAGACGAGCTCTGAGGGAAGGTGAGGGGTGCGGGGAATCGGGGAAAACCCCCAAGGAGAATGTCGGGAGGGAGAATTGTATCATTGTCTTGTCGGGTTCCTTTTAAGGTTCGGGAAATGTCCCCGTCAAAATTTCTCCTGGGGGATTTGGGAGTATTTTGGGGGACACAAGGATCTGTAAAAGGGACGTCATGATGGGGGAAATCACCGCCCCTCACATTACCGGGAAAAGGGGAAAGACCTCCCCTTTATGAGGAGACCAGGTGTGGGGGTCATTTTAACCCCCATTAATCTGATCATCCCATAGAAACAATAATTCACCCCTGTTTTTAATGCCCTTTTAGAGGGACCCAGGGGGAGAAATCCACCAGAGAGAAGCCCCCGTCCTCTAAATTCCCGGGAGGGCCCAAAGGGGAAAGGGCCCGAACCCCCACTGGATGTTAAAGGAGATGAAGCGAGATTCCGGGAAATCCTCTATAGATTAAATGTCAGGGAAATTTTCCCCCCTAATCCCCTTTCCAGCAGCAGGGAGTATACAAAAGTTTTGATCGTGTTATTTTTGGGGAAACCCTTTACAAAGGGTTTTTCGGGTTTCCTTAAAAGATTGGTTAACCTTCCCCCGGGTTGGTTTGCATTTGGCAATGAAGAGTCAGTGCAGGGAATTAAATTTCTACAATGTAAATCACCCCAGTAAAAAAACACCCACAAGGGCCACTCAGCTCCCTCAAGGCTACAGATTACGTCAGGGACCACCAGTTATGGACATAATCTTTTGTTTTTACAAGAAAATTAGTGACCCCTCATCAAAGAAAATAAACATTTTTTTGGGGCCCCCGGGATAAAACCTTTGAAAAAGGAAAAACCCCCAAGTAAAAAAAAATGGTGTAAAAAAGTTTTGTGACTTTACTGAATAAGGGGAATGAGCATTCTACTTCGGGAAAAGACCCTTCCATGGGGCCAAAAAATTGTTCTGTAAAACCCTTTGGGGGGAATTTTGGGGTTTGTTTGTTCGGCCATTTAGGGACTTTTCTTCTTTATTTACGGGTTGGGTTCCTCCCTTCGGGGGTTTTTTGGGACCTTCACCGAATGTAGGAAAAACTCTGCCCCTTGTTCCCTTTGTCTGGGTTCCTTAATAGGGAAAATCCTTGCGGAAAAAGTCCAGGGGAAGCGAGGGAGTGGGGGGGAAAAAAACCCTGGTTCAGGGGCAGTGACTGGTAAAACCCTTTCCAGAAATCTTTTTTATTCTCCCCTTATAAAGGGTAGTGCCATTTTTTTTCCCAACATTTTTCCCTGCTTCCAATGGGGGAGATTAAAATTTATATCAATAGACCCCTCCCTGATTTCCCCAATATTTTCCCATGGCCCTGGTACAATGTCCCCCAAAATGGAAACAAACCCCTTTTGACAATCAATTACAGTCACAGGATGGAGAGCAGATACAAAATTCAGAGTGACGGTTTACGGGAAAAAAATAAAAAAAATTTTTCCCCGTGGGAAAAAAAACAATTAAAAAGCCTCTTTATATTTGGGTGGGACTTGGGTCCTGGTCCATGGGCAGCCCACTGTGGTATATTGGTGCCCCAAAACCCAAACCTTTAAAGAGGTTTATTGGGGCCCAATGAACCTCTTTGACCACTCCCAGGGGGTTTTTTGGTTTCTATGTACCAGATACTAAAAGGGAAACCCTGCTTTGGGGAAAGATTCATCCCCGCCCTTCCCTCTTTTGAATGTACTAGGTAGGATAATTACTCATCAAAAAACCCCCTTGGGGGACACTGATTTTAAGGGGTTTGATAGGGGTCCCTTTGGCCTAGGAAACACTGTAACTTTGTGGAATCTAGGGGAAAAAAAATTTAAAAACATGAGGTTTAGGTTCCCGGTGTCTGTCCTAAGAGGGAAGTTGTTTGATATATTGAATAAAAGGTGATCTATACTCACCATTTGTAATTGCTCAAACGGCTCTACAAATAAAGACAAAAAAAAAAAAAAACAGGGGAAACCATGGGTTCTGAAAAGGGGAGCTGTAACCCCAAAACGTGAAACATCTTTTAAACTATTAAATAATTTTAAATTAAGCCCAAACTTTCTTTTCTGATTTTTTTTCATTTTTTCTGTATATGAATATTATATGTGAAGGATCCGATTTGTTTATTGGGATTTTTTTTTAAAATTTTTTTTTGTTAAAATTTTTTTCATTTTTAAACCAAAGGGTTTCCCTTTCCTCTCTCAGTCACCTGTTTGGAAATCTGTAAAGAATGCTGGAAAGGGGGACAGACCTCTAATCCCAGTGATGGACAACCTTTTTTTCTGGGGCATGATGCCAAAAACAATTGGTCAAAAGTGAGCATGGAAACTATAGGGCTGTAGGTTTTCCTCTTTTTGGGGGTAAAATATGTAAGGTTTTTATAAAGGGGACATACGGGATTCTCAGGATAATAACCTTATAACACACAGCAGGAGGCTTTATGAAGGTCACCCTATCTGATCAGCTTCTATAGGATAAAACATAGGTGACTGCGGGTTAGTGACCAGGGCTCTGAAACTTTGTGAAACGAAAAAAACCGTCTATGGTTTGGGGGACGGATTCTGAAACTTTTTCATTACAAATGATAAAATATAAATTTTGGTTGGGAAAAATGTTTTTTTCCTTTTTCCGGGTAAAGACTTATAAAAGGCCCCCTGACCTCACTTTTATCTGCAATTGTGATGTAGAAATAAACAACCAAAAAAACTGACAAAACAAAAAACCGGCCTAGAAAAGATAAAAAAAAATTTTCCTTTCAAAATTGAGAAATCTTTTAGGTACAAATCATCAGTTTTAAAAACAAGAATTCCACAGGAAAAGCCATTTACAGTCAAAAATGGGGGAAATCTTTTAATCGTAAACCACATCTTGTTTGTCATCTCATGATTCACACAGGGGAGAAGCCTTTTTCATGTACAGAATGTGGGAAAATCTTTTTAAACGCAACCAATCTTTTTTGTCTCTCATGGTTCACCCCCAGGAAAGAACCTTTTTTTATGTACAAATTGGGAAAACTTTCACCCGAAAAAATAATCTTTTACATAAGGGAAACACACAGGGGAAAAAGCCCTTTTTTTGTACAAATTGGGAAAAGTTTTAAAAAAAAACTCTTGTTTTTCTCAGAAAAAATTCATGCAGGGGTTAACCTTTTTTATGCACAAAAATGGGGAAGGTTTTTTTTTCAGAAATCACACTTGTTATACACGGAGAAAACACAAGGGGAGAACCATTTTTATGTTCAGAATTTGGGAATCTTTTAAACGGGAAACTATCTTTTTTTTCATTAAGAATTCACACAGTAGAAAAAACAAATTGAGTCCAACATTTTAGTTCACAAGGGAGGAAATCATCCCCTGTCAGTTTTAAAGGGAAAGTTTTATCCAGAATTGTTGGGGAAAAATTATAGAGTCACCCCGGAGAGAAGCCATTGTAACGCTCAGATTTTAGGGAGTGTGGCCGGTGTGGAGAACCATTTAAGGAGCTGCTGTGTCACCTTCTGATACATACACATTCCAATATCAGTAGCACACTATCAACTAAAGAAACTATCAAAGGGGACATAGGAATTTTGGAAAAAAGCATTTCTGCTACCTAGGGTACATGAACATTTTTTGAGGTTCTTAATTAACATTTTTGATCAAAACTGCTTAAGCCCACCGAAGCGTCAACGGGACCTCAAACGCAGGTGGGTCCTACACTGCTGTCACCTCTCTCTTGGTTCCTGTTCATACCTCCATACTTCAGGGAGTGAAAGCACCAGCTTCTAAGTACACTGCATTGATTTCAAAACCTGTGAAGGTGGGTGGAGTGCAGAAAACCAAAATGGTGGCAGCCAAAGGAGTGGCTACCTTTTGATACATGACTAGACTGCACATATGTGCACTGAAATGTCTCAGTAAAGGTTTTTTTTTTTTCTTAAAATAAAAGATTTCTGCTTCCTCCAGAGAGATTTTCTGTTCTGATCTCAGTGACGTCTATTGTGTGTAAATGGTCTGGAGCATCATTGATAATTGTCACTGGAAGAGATAACCCCGATAAACTGTTGCAAGTAAAATATCTTTACCTTTCTCCCCATGAGCATTGATCTCCTTTATTGTAGTCATCTTTTCTTGGAAGAACTTGTTTCAAACAGAAACAGTCGTAGTATTTTTTTTGCTTGAACTGTTCAATTTAGGTCGAGAAGATATTAGAAACTGAAATCTTGAAACTTTCATAAGTTGTTTTTTCATTGGTTCTGGAACCATCAAACCGAAGTGAGGATGATGTGAAAATATATAATAGTGTCTGAGCTGTCAGAAGAGGAATGGGGACAATATTGAAGTTCATTGCTGAATATAAAGTTCAGAGCCCGGTCATATTCTGGAGAGGAAGAAATATCCTGAATATTGTCCTCGGGTCCTAGAAATGTCACATCCCCCAACATGTCCTCAACATATTTCCTCCCTGAGAACTCACACAGGGAGGAAATAATATCCATGGTCAGTATATGGGAAATGTTTTATCCAGAAATTGTTGGGGAACATCATAGAGTTCACTCAGCAGAGAAGCCATTGTAATGTTCAGATTGTAGGAAGTGGGGCCGGTGTGGAGAACCATTGTAGGAGCTGCTGTGTCACCTTCTGATACATGACTAGACTGCAAATATGTGGCACTGAAATGTCACAATAAAGGTTTAATAAAACATTACAGCTTCCCCCAGAGACTTCTGTTCTGACCACCATGACGTCTACAGTGTCTAAATGGTCTGGATCATCATTGATAATTGTCAATGGAAGAGACGATTAGACCCCAATAATCTGTCACAAGTAAAGCATCTTTACCTTTCTCTAAGGAATGATAACATCCTTTTTTGCAGAACTGGTTTAAAAACAGACACAGTCATACATTTTATTTTGCAGAACTGTTTGTGAGGATATTGGCATGAAAGATGACAAGCTACCCCCCCAGCTCTCATCACTCAAACTCATTCCAATTGCAATAGTCACCAGGAACCATCAATTAGGAACATGGCCCCAATTCAGATGCAATGCTCAAATGCTGCTTCCAAAGGAAGCCAGCCCAGCAGAGGAGGTTGACACACCAAAGAATTCTCATTTAAATTCGTTAGCACCTGGCCTCAGGATAAGACACACATGGGCTCTCAGATCCCAGGAACAAAGAATCAAACACTAGTGCGAGCAGCACTCATATTTCTTAAGCATTTATGGGAGAACCGTGCATCACAGGACCACCCCCAGTTTCATATCTGTAAATATGAAACTTCTCACACGTATAGCTATCACTCCCGCATTTGTTGGGCTTCCAGGAAGAGAGAAACCCACAGTTTGGACAGGGAATGACGCAGAAGGCCATGTTTGGTACCAGGTCGTAGCTTTGGCCCCTCCGGTTCTGATGGTGCCACTGGCTCAGTTCTGTCCCAATGCCCTGCCGCAGTATGACCCATTTTGTATGCAAAGCCAAAAATGGCATGGCCGGAGAGTGAGGAGTGTGTAGACCGTCCCAGGGGCGTGAGAGGGTGTGACAGTGGGAGTAAAGGGGGTGCGACATGGGCTGTCCCAGTACTGTTTTAAGTCGAAACCCAGATTTGCCCTTTGTGGTTTCCATTGGAGGGAGCGTGCAGAACCAGCAGGCCACAACCACCCCAGTGTAGGCCAGCACAAGGCTAACTTAAGGTAAATAGAGACATCTGCTGCCTCTTTGTAACCATTCCGTTTTTGCACCTCTGACCAAAATCTCTATAGTATTGTCCCGATATATATTGTTTGATTAGTGTGCCCTCCAAGGCGAATTAAATCTATAAACTTTAATCTGAGCTAGTCTGTTGTCTTGATCATCGATCCTGCGGGTCCGTTTTGCTGAGTCTCTAAAATATCGCTACCCAAGGCTGGTTCCTGGCTTTGCTGTAAGTCTGTAACGGACCAGTCTTATAGCTAACGAGACCTCTCCCAGCCGTTCAAGGTTGTGGGCGAATAAGGTATCCTCTCACACTCCCTGGGTCTTCCTGTGTTTGTGTAGACAGGGGTTAACTGTGAAATCGTATCTGGCTGACCTTGTGCACTCCTAGGGGAGCGCAACGTCACAATACCCCCAAGTCAGGCCGTCGACCCCTGCAGTGGGCTCGGGCGGTTTTCTGACATCGTTATAATCAGGTCGGAGAGATATTAGAAACAAAAGTCTTTAAACTTTTATACAGTTGTTTTGCCAGAACTTTGGAACCATCAAACCAAAGTGAGAATGATGTGGGCAGATGTAATAGTGACTGACTTGTCATAAGAGGAATGGGGACAACAATATTGAAGTTCATTGCTGTATATAAAGTTCAGAGCACGGTCATATTCTAGAGAGGAAGAAATATCCTGAACATCGTCCTCAGATGCAAGAAATCTCACATCCCCCAACATGTCCTCATCAGCTTGTAAGCTCATAATCTTCTATCAGGAGCTTCCAGGTAAGTCCAGCCAATGAGATGGAGATTAGTCAGGAGGTTTTCTACGGCCTTTCATCAGATATCTAACTCTTTCTGACATTGGACGTATGAGTACATCCTGATGCTGGTAAGGGGCAAACCCGCTACATAACCAGCTGCTAATTGCCGCTAACAACTGCTGGTTACAGTGCGGGATGGAGCCGGCACCATTCTGCGCTGTTTTACTCCTTAGATGCAGCTGCGAACATGGCCGTGGTGTCTATATGAATGAGAAACGGTGCCCCGATCGTGATTGAGGTCGTGGAGCCCAGTTCGCTAGACATAGCAGCTAGAAGCCTTGTTTTCTGGTTTACCACTTCGTGCCCCAGGCAGGAAGTAGTAAAACCACCATATTTGTACACCCTAATGCATTGTATTAAAATGCATTAGGCTGTATAAGCGATTGCACCCCATAATGGTGAAGCACCCTAGGGGGACTTCTAAAAAATAATAAAAAAAAGTTCCCCATATTTGGTATCACCGCATTCGAAAAAGTTAGATCTATTAAAATATAACATCATTTAGCGCATACCCTGGACACCGTAGAAGAAAAAGAATTCCAAACACCAACATGGCATTGTTGTTGTCATTTCATGTCCCATAAAAATTGGAATGAAATTGATCAAAAAAGTTGCATGTATTCCAAACTGGTACCAACAAAAAGTGTAAATTCAGACACAAAAAATGTCCCTCACTCAAGTCCGTAGGTGTTAATGCAAAAAAGTTACTGGCTGCAGAATACGGCATGGCAGCAAAAATTTGAAAAATAGAAAATGTTCTGAATTTTTTTTACGATGCTATGGTAATGCAAACCCTTGCTAGATTCATGTCAACCTGTAGATTACAGAGAACACATCATTTATACCAAAGATTGAACGCTGTAAAAACAAAACTCACGTAAACATGGCGCAGGTACGTTTTTATTTCACATTTTGCTCCACTTTTTTTTGCCCCATTTTTTGCGGTTTCCCAATATATTATGTGGTAACATGAATAAAACCATTAAAAAGTCCATCTTGTCCCACAAAATAAAAACCCTCATTTGTCTAGGTTGGTGGAAAGATAAAAAAGTTATGGCTCTGGGAAGGCGAGGAGGGAAAAATGAGCGTGACAAAAAAAAAAGGCTCCGGCTGAAAGGGGTTAAGACGTCTCACAGCGGTTTAAAAACTGAAAATAAGAATAGGAACAAACAAATGCTCTGCAGAAATCTTCATAAAACCTACAGGAGGTCAGTGTGCATATGTGGACACAACTCTCAGCTCACCTGTAATAGGTATTCTGCTGCCACTCCAGAAAACACCAGCTCTTGTGCAGTAATTACATCCCAATATAGGGAAAATATACTGGAGTAAATGGGGCTGGACACCATAAATATCAATCAAGGGAAAATCTCCAGATCCATTTTAGTGTTGCAATAAAGAAGACGCAAGGTCTAATTCATAGATTAAAATCCCAAAAACACATTATATTCATCAACGAGGGCTGTGGAGTCGGAGTCGGTGGCTATTTTGCAGGAGTCGGAGTCGTCATAAAATGGACCGACTCCGACTCCCAAAATATATAATAAGTTGGTCCAGTTAGTTCGCTGCAAAGACCAAGAGGATTTGGGTCCGGCCAGTGCTACTGCTTCCATATCTTCAGCCTCATCACATGAGGAGTGTAATTGATGACATGGAGCAGGCAAAGCGCTGCCCCAGGGGGAAAGATTCTGCTCTCAGGGCAAACAGATTTCATCAAAATTTTTCACCTGTTTTCAAAGAAGTAGAAGAGTTCAACCATTCATCAAAACTGACTGTGGCTGAGGCAATTCCTTTATACCGTGACATTGTTAGAGATGTTACCCCTGTAGTCACCAAAGTTAGTGTAGAGAAGCCGTTCTCTAGCCTGGAAATAATGAGATGAGATGTGAGGTCCTGCAGTGTTTTCAATATTTACAATTGTTTTGTGTCCTAAAGTCATATCCAATAAATATATTTACACTGACAAGCAAAATGGTAACAATGTTTTAAACGTGTGACTTTCAGGCTCCATATCTCACCATCCACTACAGCTTTGTACATGAGGCTACTGTAATTTTATATACAGTCATCTTACCGATCTTATACATAAATTTGACTTGCAAGTATTTAGCATCTGCTTAGTTACAATTTTGCTCCTAAAAATCAAAGTGTTAATTTTTATTATTTTGTTCTTATTTGTGAAATCCACCTTTGGTTTTCAATACTGCCTGAATCCTGGGCTCTGAATCAGATTCAAGCAGGTCTTGACCAAAATCTGATCCCAGGTCTCTTCTATACATTCCCAATGTTGGTGCAGACTGGACTTGGATACAAATAAAGCTTTTTCTTCAACTCTACCCACAAGTGTTCAAAAGATCAAAACATTGTTACCCTTTTGCTTGTCAGTGTCTGTTGTACCTAAATAGTTTGATTATTGTATCATAAGGTGATAAACAGCCTGATGTTACTATTTTACTACAGTAAAGTTATCACTTAGACATGCGCCGTGTATGAGGGAGTCAGGAGTCGGAGTCAGGAGTCGGGAGTCGGAGGTTTGGAAAATTGAGGAGTCGGAGTCGGGGCTTTGGCTTGCCGACTCCACAGCCCTGTCATCAACAACGAATTCACTAACAAAATCTGAAAATCCCAAAAACAGGACTACGCGTTTCGTGCTCCTTCCTCAGGTCCATACAATGTGAGGCTTGGAGAGAGATTAAATAGAGATGAAGAAGGGATCCAATTTCAAGCGGGCGACAAGTCTCAGCCTGACTGAAATGAGCAGGTTCATGTTTAATGACATTTAATATGTAGAAATATATTGTTCAGGTTTATAAACCAACAATCATAAACCTAATATTATATCATTAACATAAGGAGATAATATACACAGGATTGTTGGGGAGCGGAGCTGCTCAGATTTCATCTCATACAGAGCCGCCTCCCAGTGATCTGCTGACCTACTAGGATAGAGGAAACATCAACTGAAAGAAACTGCGACAATTTGATACCAAATAAGAGACAAAAAATAAAGCAAAGATCTATAAAAAACTAAACAAATGAATTTATTATAGATGAATAAACTCTTAAACACCAGAAAAGCATGGAAAATGGGTGAAAACAAGGTTTTTTAACAATAAAAGAACTGAAAGGTAAAATAAAATCACTATTAAACAGCCCCGAGTATTATTAGTGTAATAAGAAGCAAAGCGACATTCAGCCGGAGCCGCTCCGATTCCTCTTATTTCATTACCGACAGATGAATAGTGATAGAGACGCTTTCATATTTTTATCTGCTCACTTTTTATACAGATACTGCTTTTTCCCTTTTATTATGCAGCGTTTTCTGTCAGATCTGTAACGGGGCCATTTTTAGCCGGAAAAACTCAATTGGTTTAAATACACATCCAATTCCAATTTTCTGTAGTTCACCTGTTTTGTATTAGTTCATTTTTTTTTTAGTTTTAGTTTTTAATCTGTGTTTCAGTAATATTACCAAAGGAGGGAAAATTTAATCCTGCAACAAAAAGAGATGAAAAACAGGAACATTATAACAATGGAATATGGAACAAAATCAGATACATCTGGATGTCCTACTTATTTTCTTACTGTAAATGAGGTCTATCAGTAACGTTACAGTTTATAACCTTACAATCTGAACCAGTAAGAGAAGGATAAATTATTATATTGATGGTTCTCTGATTGTTGTAGACGGAAGCACAAAGCGGTTCCGCCTCCCAGTGGGGGGGGGGGTCAAATCAGTATATTGTATGACACGTGCCAGAGTAAGTAAGAATTCACAGCCTGACACTTTCTCAGTCCAGTGAGTTCTTCTCAAGTTTATTGCAGAGACACAACTTTTAACCAGCTGGGCGTGTACACATTCCAGAAGCAACATGTGACATTACATCCACCCTCTTAATTGGCTCTTATCTACATTTTAAATGACACACCCCACCTTTTGTTTAAGGAAGTCAAAACAAGTTAAGGCCAGTAGCCATTTTGGCATATCAGGGTGTGTCTGAACACAGACGCCATCTTGTGGGTGGAGTAGACATCTCACATAATACATTCCATAACCGTTATTCTCTACAAACAGATTTATATGCAGCCATTTGTTAACACATTAAAGAGTGTATGGTTATAAAGGCAGCTTTTACATGCAATAATATAAAAACATGTGAGGTATTATACTGATTAATACTTTAAAATAGGGACACAAAGGATCCGACATATATAAACTGTTCCCATCCACAACATGATTAGGTCTTTTTCAGTCGCTTATCACTTTCAGCACAGAAGTATTGGCCCAATCCACTAAAAGTAGTGCAAGGAAAATGAGCTAAAATTTACCCCGCACCTAATCCCCTAAATTATTTTTTTGATTTTCAACAAGCTTTATTGAAAAATATCCAATAAAAACATAAAATATACTTATGCCAAAATTAGAGCATACAACTATCTGTAAAAAAAATTCTCTTTTCCATTTCTGTGTTCGAAACAGCAAACCGCTGAAAGAATATTTAGAGTTAACTCCTGAAACAGGTACAAATGAATAAAGCTGCTTTTATTAAAGCTGCCATCTTAACTATTCCTACACCTCTCAGGCCACAACGCCAACAAACGGTGTGAGCAGGGTTTAGCAAGAGAGCTAAACAATTTCAGACGCGAGCCAAAACAAAAGCGACTAGGTGACATTAGGCAGTTACATAGAGAAAGGCGATCCCTTAAAACCTTAAAACGAGAGGGAAGGGGATGGATGGGGACAAACGGGAAGGTGCGATCTAGGGTATCAACTAGATGACACTATGAAGGCCATCCACTCACTCCATACTCTAGAGAACCTGTTGAGGGTGTGTTCATGCTCTGCTCTTAGCCCCTCCATTCGTTGGATATGAAAGATTTCTCTAAACCACTCAGTGATGGAAGGAACTTGAGTAGTTCTCCATCTCCTAGGGATCAGCAATCTAGCGGCCGCTAGCAGGGAAAAGTAGAATGCCCCCCTTCAAAGTGCGCATCGGCATGGAGGAAGAGGACCTTGGGATCATTTTGCAACAAAATGCCCGCGATATTGTGATCATCACAATAATCCCCTTCCAAAATGGCTGTATGTCTGTGCATCCTCACCAGATGTGCAACATGGTAGCCGTCTCTTCGCATCTCCAACAAGTGGCAGCGACTGCTGGGTACAGTGAATGCAGTTGGGATGGTACTCGATACCATCTTTAAAGGATTTTATACTTAAGCTCCTGCACCCTGCAGGAGACCGATGTCTTATGCGCTAACGTACACGCTTTAGCCCAATCCTCCTTCGGCAGTGTTAAACTTAATTCTATCTCGCAGCTGTCAAGCAATATGGGTCTGCGCCGGGATGCAGTGTCTAGTAGCATGTCATATATAACAGAGATGAGGTGTCGAGGGGCATGTTGGTGAACACATAGGGCCTCAAATCTAGAAGGACTCCTGGCTAACTCCAGCTTGATTCTATTAGTGTCAAAGTAATGCTTGAACTGCATGTATTGCAGCCAACATTAGGGGTTTGATCCAGCGCCGATACTCCTTCGTTATGCAGCTTAAAGAGCACATTAGTTAGGAAATTACCAATCGTTGAGTCGCCGCCTCAAGCTGTCTCTGTATAATAGGCAGGGGGTAGATATTTGCAGCTCAGGATTGCCCCTAATTGGAACTAGTGGGCCATTGGGGGCATATAGCTTATACTGTATCCCATATTTTTGGAAGACTAGCATGGTGATCTGTTCGACAAGGGGCAAGTGAGACAATTTGAAATCCCTAAGACAAAGCATTATCCAGGGCAGGGATGATAAGGGGCCCCCCATGTAGAGTGTTCTCGAGTTACACCCATGATTTTGAGGCCCTAGCATGCAACCAATCTAGAACTCTAAACGCGACCATTGCTATATAATAGGACTTCATATCCGGAAGGGCCAGCCCACCATCACCCTTGTGTCTAACCAAGATATCTCTAGCAATTCTTGGCCTTGCATTGAACCAAACAAACTTCCCAAAACACCTATCAAGGTCTAGAAAAAATGTGTTAGGGAGGGCCACTGGGAGTGTCTGGAGCATGTATAAGAGCCTAGGGAGGATATTCATTTTGAGAATATTAATGCGGCCAGTCCAAGAAAATTCTTTTTGATAGTTTGAATAAGGCTAGCAAAATTCAGTTGAAAAATATTTTCTAGATTCTTTGGGATCTGCACTCCTAAGTATGTAAAATAGTCCGTCGCCCATTTAAGTGTGATCCTGTCTTACAGTAATTTTAGTCTGGTCGGGTCTAAGTTAATATTTAAGAGCTACGCTTTTGGCCCAGTTCACTTTAAAGTTGATAACCCAACCAAATTTATCCAGCACATCCATCAGAGCAGGCAGGGATGTCTCTGGCTGCGTAACATAAAGCAAAAGATCATCGGCGAAAGCCGCACACTTATATTGCTCGTCTCCAATCTGCAAACCCTTGATCTCCTGATCCGCTCTGGTAGCCCACATCAGGTGTTCCATCACTAATACGTATAGAATGGGGGACAGTGGCCATCCCTGTCGTGTCCCATTGCGGATGTCGAAGGGTCTGGACAATGCTCCATTGACGCTAATCTGTGCCGATGGAGTCTGGTACAGGGCCATAATTATTTGCAGCATGACTGGGCCAATCCCTACGTTTGACAGGGCAGACCTTAAAAAATCCCAGTCCACCCTGTCAAACACCTTCTCGGCATCAAGGGACAAAAGCATAAAAGGAGTCCGGGAACTCTGCGCTTGATGAATTAAAGAGAAGGTTTTTAGAGTGTTATCTCTTGCCTCCCTCCCGGGCACAAAGACCACTTGATCTAGGTGTATAGGGTCTTCCAGGATAGTATTAAGTCTTAAAGAAATAAGCTTTGCATATATTTTAACATCCATGTTCAATAATGAGATAGGTCTATAGCTGGAACACAGTAAAGGGTCCTTCCCAGGTTTGGGAATCATCGTTATGTTGGCCTGTGTGAAGGAGGGAGGAAAAGGCTGGGTGCTCGAAACAGAGTTAAACGATGCCAGAAGGAGCTCCGATAGATCGTCTTTAAGCACCTTAAAAAATGTAGCCGTGAAGCCACCAGGGCCGGACTCTTACCAGTCGGCAGGGACAGCTTTCTCTAACTCCTGCGCCGAGACGGGAGCCTCCAGAGCCGCCCGATGCTCCCCATCCAACTCTGGTGGGGAGGGGGGGGGGGCTCTCCCATGAAGACATCCAAATTTCCGCAATTATTGTTCAGAGTAGGACCAAGGGGAGGGAGGTTATATAATTCTCGATAGTAGGTATGGATTCCATCCAAAATCTCCTGCATGAGGAATGTTGCCTTACCTAACTTAGATTTAATCGAGTGCACAAAGAGGGAAGCTCTTTTGTCTTGGAGGGACCTAGCCAACATTTTCCCTGGCTTATTGCTCCAAACATAAAACTTCCCAGCACATATGTGCCTAAATCAGGCCATTGTTTTGTCCAACAATTGCAGTATCTCCTGCTTTGTTTGCAAAAGGTCACGCAAATCCACGTCGGATAATGTAGATTTGTGCGAGCTTTCGAGGTCAGCTAACCTAGATAACAACCTCTCAAGTTTAGCTGCTGATTCTCGCTTTAAACGAGCCCCATGTTTTATCAGAGTTGCTCTGACTACACATTTTAGGGATTCCCATTTTATTTGGGGAGAGGAGGAGTCTGAAGAGTGGTTAGTGATAAAAAGTTTTATGGTCTGGGTCAAATTGGCAGCACAGACAGAATCGTTAAGTAGCGATTCGTTAAGTCTCCAATTAAATTGTTTGGGTGAAGCATGCGGGATATTTAAATCACAATATATCGGGGCATGATCCGAGAGTATTATGTTACCAATGCTTGCGTTTTTAGCTTCAGACAAGAGAAGGTGTTTATGTGAAAGTGTAAGGTGTGGATGTGAAAGTGTAATCTCTCACATCCGGGTGGGTAAGTCTCCACATGTCACAAAGCTGCATGTTATGCAAGAGTCTTCGGATTCTGTTTAAAGGGGTTTTATCATTACATTAAATGGCCTTCAGAATAAGTGGACAGTGAAAACAAACAACTTTGCAATTGGATGTCATTTGCAAAGCTGTTTAGTTTTCTCTGTCTCCCTTATTCTCATTTTTCGTAAACAAACTTGCCCAGTCCCGGTCGGATCCCGCCTCCTCGCTCTCCATTGGCTGCCGCCTCTCCTAATTTACATCCTGGCCGGCCCCCGGTCGCATTCATGGGAACACGCATTCCTGCGCCTGATCAGTGATCAGTCTCTTCCATTCCCTTGCTCTGTATGTGTATTCAGGCCGCATTCCTTCCCTGCCCCTGTATTCCCTTTGATGTCTATGTATGTAGTAATCAGATTACGGGCATGCCCAGTAGCCCTGAATCTATTTACTATGCGAGCCCATTGCTTCCCCACCCATTGCTTCCACAAGCTGATTAGCTGCCGACTCGTCTGCAGAGAACACTGAGCGGCAGCAGAGTGTGTAGTCCTGTCGCTTCCGAGAGTAGAAGCAGACAGGACACATAGAGGAGCTGCTGTCAGTGAGTGAGGAAGACAAGCGATCAGCTAATCAGCTTACAAGACTTCTGTACAGCCTTTATCAGCAGATCTCTCCTGTCCGCTTTTAAACTGGGAGAGTGTAGGAGAAGCAGCACCATTCAAGGTGTCTTGTTTTATTCCTTGCAGCTCAAAAATGACTACCACAGCTGCCTTCCTTCAGTAAGCCCATACACTATACTGAGACAGAATTGCAAGGGGAGCGAGCATGTGGGCGTGATGAAGCCTGCAGGCTGAAGACGCCCTCAAGCTCTGTTAACACGCCCCCTGTTCTGAAACTGAAAATGTTGTGTGGACAGAATGTGCACGAAGTGAAGTAGTGAGAAATCCCCTTTAACTTGTGAAATGAAACCGAAGAGTTCCCCATTGAAGTGTCTACAGTCGGTTGCAATGCTAGGTTGAAATCCCCACATAAGACAATTTTCCCCCAGGCGAATTCGTTTAGCTCATCTAGCACCGTGGTCAGAAAGGTGAGCTGGCCTTGGTTAGGGGCGTAAATGTTTGCCAGAGAACAGATGGACACTCCAATAACGCAGATAAAGAAAACATATCGAGCGTTGGTATCTCGCTTAACCTCTAAAATCTGGACCGGAAGGTCTTTGTGAAAGAATATTGCTAGTCCTTTAGTTTTGTTAACCGTGTTGCTACTACAACACCAGAGGGGGAAATATTTGTTCCTGAAGGATTCAAGATGGCCCACTAGTAAATGAGTCTCCTGGACACAGAATATGCGGGTTTTCTGCTTATGCATGCTACATAGAATTTGGGATCGCCTTTCCGGGATGTTAAACCCCTTTACGTTGAGGGAGGACATTTTGAAAGTCGCCATATTGTGGGAGATCGCTAGTTAAGTAACAGTGGAAAAATAAAAGTTTCTATACTGGGTCGCATCTACGTAGGAAAAAAAGGAACTAAAACACCAAACTTTAAGGAGGAGAAACAAAAAAAGTAAGCCTGTTCACTAAAAACAGGGCAGCAAAGAACTAGAATTTGCAGAATCCGCAACTGCAAGAAAGGAACACACAGCGTTCGTGAATAACCTATTGGGGAGGAGGACAATGAGTCCTTCCTAAGTCAAAGTAGAATTATTCAAATAATCTAATCACAATAAGTAGGATACTCGTGGGGCCTAATGTGAAGCTAAAACAACAAATATTAATGCGTCAAAGAGAGGTTTATAATATAGCATAACTGACAGATATCATGTTGGTCCCAGGTATTGATCTGAGCATTTCCGAAATCTGTAGAGGCTGAAAGTTACAGATATCAGGTATCATATGACACACTGATAACATCGGTCAGACTCAGATACCAGTTGCCAATGAGATAGCCCGGATGGTAACAAAAATGGTAACAAAGACCAGGAGATCATGTCATAGAGCCGCCATTTAATAAAGGAGACCTTGGGCCTTCATTGTGTATTGTGCAGCAGACTCCGTTTTGCGGTGCAGTCACCTCTTACAATACGTGAGGACCAATCTCTGAGATCTCGGGAGTCGTTCTCTTGGGGTCCCAGACATTCCAATTGGATGCGATGAAAACGGGACACGGGTCAAGGGCAATTGGGGTGGGACATTAGAAGCAGCGGAGTCAACCAGACTAAAACAATGAGTCCCAGCACCTCACCAGATAAAGCATCCCAACTCCTACTCTCAGACGGGGCTATCACGCCACCAAACCTCTCTCCAGCGGAGAGCCCAGCGGCATCACATGCCTCAACTACAGAAAGCGCCATCTCAGTAGCGCAAGAAGTGATGAGACTGCTAACACCCTACTTTGATCGCCGAATTGATATCATACAAACATCAATAAATACTGCACTGGCCCAAATCACAGAAAACGCCCAGAAGATCGGAGAGCTTGAGACACGAGTAACATCATGCGAAGATACAACTCAAGCACAAGAGAGAGACATCACACAGTGCCAGAATGCACAAATAATCCTCAGAGATAAACTCGAGGATCTTGAGAATAGGGAGAGGAGGAACAACCTCCGATTTGTAGGGATTCCGAAACAGTCGCAAATGACCAACTTCAAATGTACCTGGTAAAAGACCTGGCAAGCGCTTTAAATCTGGACCTACCGCCGGACCCACTACTGATAGAAAGAGTCAATAGAATCGGCCCCCTAAGACAAGAGAGAAATAGCAGGCCTAGACAGGTCATTGCAAGATTCGCAAACTGGACAATAAAAGAACGAATCCTAAAGGCATATCGCGCAAATAGATCATTCCAGGTGGACACTGCAAAAGTGCTTATCTTTCAAGATTTTTCTTCCACCGTTTCCGCCAAACGCAAGGCATTTGCGCCTCTGTGCAGTGAACTGCATGAGAAGAACATTCGATTCCAATTGCACTACCCGGCTCGACTGAGAGTAACAATGGAAGGAAGAGCACGCATCTACGAAGACCCGGAGGAGGCGAGACGCCATCTCTTCCCACAGAATCAGGACTAAAGATGTCTTTCTCAGGGACATATCTGTAGTCAAACTGTGCCAGAGAGATAATATGTTTCTCAGAAATTGAGATAGCCATACAAATGTTTTCTATCACCAACTGGTGCTATGCACCTTGGTTTACTACAATGTGGTTTAAATGTTTGTTGTTGTTAACCCTTGTCTTTCTTCCCCAGTGTTCTAACCCCCCGCCTGTGACTCGGACACCCGCCACCCCAGGGATCACCCGTCGGGAGGCTCTCCCTGTTCGCTGGGACAGTGGATCCTCCATGCCACAAAAAATATCATTCGAACCCACCAGGACCCCAAGCGGCATAGGATGAGTACCATACCCATCAACACCCAAACGCACCCCACACAACCTCCTAATCTTAAATTTGTCAGTTGGAACGTAGCAGGACTTAACACTCCAATTAAAAGGAAAAGAGTTTTAAACCACCTCAAAAAATTGTGCCCCAGTGTCATACTATTACAAGAAACACATTGGAAAACGGGTGAAGATGGCTTCCTCAGGGGCCCATGGATAGGAGAGCAGTATTTGGCCTCATACACATCTAAAACAAGGGGAATAGCAATTTTGTTCCACTCCAGTCTATCCCCAATCATACATGAGACCTACGCGGACCCACGGGGCAGGTTTCTGTGGATAGATGTGACCATAAATGCAGTTAGATACTCTCTGATAAATGTATACGACCCAAATCTTCCAAACGCAAACTTTTATGCAGAGCTATATAATTTCCTAACAGGGAAAAAACTGCAAAACGTAGTGATAGGAGGAGACTTCAACATAACCCTACAACCTGACTTGGATCGATCATCAGGATCGATACCAGATACACGCTCACTACACAACCTACTGACTGTCCTGGACCATTTTGGTCATTGCGATCCATGGCGCATGATAAATGCCCTCGCAAAGGAATATACCTATCACTCAAACATACACAACAATCACTCACGAATAGACTTTTTTCTTATCTCTTCGAATCCCTTCCCACGAGTTGCGGGAACAAAGGTGGGCACCATAATAATAGCAGAACACGCCCCGGTCAGCCTATCCCTAGTTCAGGGGACGAAACAAACACACGTACGCAAATGGCGCTTCCCTTCCTACCTTCTACAATCAGAGGACTTTAAACAATATCTGGCTGTAAACTGGTCCAATTTTATAGATGACAATATAGAGTACATCTCTGACACCCCCCTCTTTTGGCCCACATCGAAAGCAGTCCTTAGAGGACATATCATTGCGTATCTCAAACTTAAAAACAAAGAATCACAAAAGAAATATAACCAATTGAATTCAGAACTCACATCAGTGTATCGGACATACGTCCTTACACCCTCAGCATACATCTAATACAAATATCAGTGGCACACTAAAAACTAAGTAAAACATCAAGGTATATAGGAATATTTGAAAATGCATTACTGCTAAGGAAAATATGAAAACCTGGGATTCTTAGTTCGCAGTTTTTGATCAAAAAATGTTTAAGCTCACCTCCCAATAGCATCAAGGGGATCCCAGTACAGGTGAGTCCCTAAAACTAACATGCTACCTCACTAGGAGTCCATTCAGACTACAACATCTCAGGGAGTGATAGGAATTTGCTACTGAATTACCCTGCACTGGTTTAAAAGAGGTAGGCGGAGTGCAGCAAGCCAATGAGGCTGCCATTCCTCAAATAGACTACAAAACTTGGTTAGGCTGTGCACATCCAAAATATATTTTGAAAAACGTAGGCATAGGTGCACACTGGCAAGGCAATAGCATACATCTAATACAAATATCAGTGGCAAGGGGATCCCAGTACAGGTGAGTCCCTAACACTAACATGTTACCTCAGTAGGAGTCCATTCAGACTACAACATCTCAGGGAGTGATAAGAATCCCAGGTTTTCATATTTTCCTTAGCAGTAATGCATTTTCAAATATTCCTATATACCTTGATGTTTTATTTTAGTTTTTTAGTGTGCCACTGATATTTGTATTAGATGTATGCTATTGCCTTGCCAGTGTGCACCTATGCCTACGTTTTTCAAAATATATTTTGGATGTGCACAGCCTAACCAAGTTTTGTAGTCTATTTGAGGAATGGCAGCCTCATTGGCTTGCTGCACTCCGCCTACCTCTTTTAAACCAGTGCAGGGTAATTCAGTAGCAAATTCCTATCACTCCCTGAGATGTTGTAGTCTGAATGGACTCCTAGTGAGGTAACATGTTAGTGTTAGGGACTTACTGTACTGGGATCCCCTTGACGCTATTGGGAGGTGAGCTTAAACATTTTTTGATCAAAAACTGCGAACTAAGAATCCCAGGTTTTCATATTTCCTCAGCAGTAATGCATTTTCAAATATTCCTATATACCTTGATGTTTTACTTAGTTTTTAGTGTGCCACTGATATTTGTATTAGATGTATGCTATTGCCTGCCAGTGTGCACCTATGCCTATGTTTTTCAAAATATATTTTGGTCTTACACCCTCAGCAGACACTAAAGAACGATATCTAGAGACCAAAAAATTAATGGAAACTTATCTTCAAGGACAGGCCAAGTGGGGTATTGAAGCAATAAAAAACAAATACTTTAGATGGGGAAATAGAATTGGCTCTCTATTAGCACGCACGCAAAAAACAAAGATCACCAAACGACATATTCCCATACTTAAAGATCCGGAAACTCAAATAAGAACCCACACTTCATCCTCCATCCAATCTATCTTCACAAAATATTTTACAGATTTTTACAAGGCTGCACCATATGTCACACATTGTTGAGTATAAATAACCTGCCCCCCTCCAAAATCCCTATACATAGAGGTACGAGGCAAGGATGCCCGCTGACCCCCCTCTTATTTAATTTATCAATCGATCTCCTAATTCGTCACTTAGAAACCAATGCTCCCTTTGAGGGGATACAGGTGGGTGCGAAACAAATTAAAATCTCGGCCTTCGCTGATGATATCTTATTATTATCTATATCCAACCCGGAACAAGCACTGCCAAGAATCCTGGAGGAGATAAGAACCTTAGGGTCCCTATCGGGTTTTAAATAAATGAAGAAAAATCAGAGGCACTGCTCCTGAAAGGTCCCACCAACCCTAATTGGTCAACACACTACCCATTTGCGTGGCGAACGGACACCATCTCCTACCTAGGGGTGCAAATCCCCAGAAATCACGCCATGATATACAACTTTCTCCCACTATTAATGGAAACAGACAAAATGCTCTCCACATAGAAAAAATTAACTCTTTCACCACTAGGAAGGTCTAATCTATTAAAAATGGTCATATTCCCTAAATTCTTATATCTCATACAGTCGCTGCCCATATACCTCAAGCCCAAAGAATTAAGAACAATAAACAAGCTATTTAACTCCTTCACATGAACGACAGGCGACCAAGAGTGAGCCTGATGGTGTTGACCCAACACCGGACAAATGGGGGAATAAATTTCCCACAAATACACAAATATAACCTAGCATCGCAACTTAGAGTGGTTGGAGACTGGCTGGTGGGCATCCGAAACTTTGCAGATCCGGAACTGGACCAACAATTTGCAGTGGGGGTGTCACTACCTAGTCTCTTGCATCTCCCATATGGCGCTCTTCCCCAAGAAATAACTCAAAACCCGCTGATAATGACAGCTTGGCGGGCCTGGAACAAAATGCGAAACATATTGAAACTAAGCTCACAGTACTCACTACTTATACCACTACTACACAACTCAAACTTTCATGGAGGAAAACCTCCTCGGCAGTTCCAAATATGGCATGCTCAGGGTGTACGAAAAGTAGCGGACTTTGTAGGCAAAAACACTAGGAAATTCTACTTCTTCAATGAAGCACAAAGTAAATTTCCGATCCTGGGACCACATCTCTTTTATTATCTCCAGGCGTGCAGCTATGTGCGAGAGGTAGTGGGGAAACTGGGAGAGGGGGAGTGGGATGACCCCTTCCTGAAAATCACAGTGGCAACACAACGAACAAAAGGGTTAATCACTAGATCCTATAACTTAATCCGGACTCCACTGGACTATTCTAAAGCAAAGGGGGGAGGGGGGGAGTGGCATACTGGGTGGGCAGATTGAGATCCTTTACATTCCAATCCCTATTGACCTCCCTTACCCGGGCAGCAAAACTAATGCCTTCCATGATGTACTGGGAGATGGCTTTTAAAATTACACACAGATCTTATGTCTCTCCTCACCGAGGCTATTTGATGGGAAACTCTGAAAATCATGCGTGCCTGAAATGCAACTCCCCACATGCAGACTTACTGCACTGTTTGTGGACTTGTCCAAAGATCCAGGCTTTTTGGTCAGACGTCCGATCATTTACCCTTAGGAACTTACTACCACAGTGCCCAGGAACTGATCTTTGGGCCCTCTTCAGCATCCTCCCGGAGGAATATTCTTCCCTCCCACGATATCATCAAAAACTATTATTTTACATAGCAGCAGCAGCAGCACGGAAGGCAATACTTCAGTGTTGGATACAGAAACATACACCCACATTAAAAACATTCCTAGAAAAGCTATCACACATTTTCCGTATGGACTGGATAGAGACAACGAGGCAAAAGGAGCAAAGGACACAGCAATTCTTTCAGATGTGGACTAATTTCATTAAAATACTACCTAGACACATCCAAACTAAAATTAGAGACTACTTTAAAATTACAACTTGGTACTTACAGCAAAGTCCGATGGACTAAACATCAAAATTGGGGTTGGGTTAAACAAATGTTTACCCTCCTGGGTCGTGGTGGGCGTCGGACTCACAGGTGGATGCATCCCTCCTCCTCCCCCCCTATGTTTGTCTCCCTCCCCCCCTTTTTTTTCTTTTTTTCCCCTTCTTCTTTCTCTCATTACCCACCTTCTTTCCCATTCCTCCCTCAGTGTTAGATATTAACAGAAAATGAGTATATTTTCAGTGCTGGCTATATGCAAAGAAAGATTCTAAAACAATAATCTTTAATAGATATGCATTAAAATAATTATCCTTTATACATAAAAATGGCCTCACACATATAGCCACTATACAAATATGCAACTGTATAATGTATAAAGTACCCGCTGAAATATCAGTCCCTAAATACAAAAGTAAGGGGACAATGTCTAGGCTAATCACAGCAAAAAAGACATTGTACCAAATACCTATTAGCAGGGAGAAGTGCCCCTATAAGAGGGAGGAAAATGTAGTCAAAATGTGAAAAAAACTCACGTTCTGACGACCTGGTCACAGTAGACTCCAGTGCCCCACTGGACCATTCTATACCAGATAAGAGTCCAAGATCTATCGCTATCACGATACTCGTCCTATCCAGATCTAGCACTCGCCCCGCAAAGGGCGACCCCACCTCTCGGCGACTAAACCCTAACTAACTAAATTATACAGTAAACATACATAAAGAACACAGACATAAGTCCCGACGCGTTTCCCCAAATACAGATCATCAGGGGATAATAATTATACATCTGGGGATGAGAGAGATGATTGGTCCAAGTGATGGCATGATGAGGCCATAAGTAAGTGCCAAACAGTATATCACTTATATACCCACCCCTATTAACCAAATAAACTACTCAGCCAATCCAATGCCACTTTACTCACCAATGATACAGGAGTAAAGTCCTTGCACATGCTCAATAGCAAAACAAAGACGCCAAACACCACATGTTTCCGCTCGCCTCCCGTTCCGCCAAACCGTAAGTGGCAAACCGGAAGTGGTAAAACAAAAGTAATTCACTTCAGCACGTGCGCCCCAAATAGGAACTAGACTGGCGAAACAAGTGCAAACGCGCACGAGCGCCGTCCCCCCCGCGCAAACTAGCAAACCAGTGCACACGCGCCCCATAGACAAGGGCGCCACTCGGGCGCCCCAACTATACGATAATACGTTGGACACAATAGCATAATGGTGACCCAAGTAACAGGGGGCTTATCATCAAGACTCAATATCATACACAAGGTTACGTTAAATAACCAATGGATATAAACTACCAATAGTTAAGGCAAGAAAAATAAAGTGATGGGCAATAAAACAAAAAAGATATAGAAATATTATATACCTGACAGTATTGATAATAAAGAGACTAAAACCCAACCCACATGGTATGATATTCAAAAATGTTTACCCTATCAACAGAATCCAAAGAAAAGGACCAAAAAAACCAAACAAAAAAAAAACAACAAAAACTGAAATTATGAAAAATATTATAAAAAATAGCCAAATTGCAGGTTTTCATTAAGACCATCAGGGGTCATAGTATGTAATCTGAAAATCCACTCGGTTTCTTTTTTAAGCAGTCTTGTATCCCAATCACCCCCTCGGGGTGATTTCCTCACGACCTCAATGACGAAAATTTCAGGTGTGTTGGATCATTATTATGACATTAAACATACATGTCGAGCTATCGGTGTATCTCTCTTATGGCCTAATGTCCCCTAGATGCTCGCCAACTCGTCTTCTAAATTGTCTCTTAGTCTTCCAACATATCCTAACGGGCAAGTACAACTGCATAAATAAATGACTACTTCACTCTTACATTGGAAAAATCTCTTCTTCACAAATTACAATCTGATTAAAATCAGTGAAAGTCTTTGACTGCTCAATAAATGGACATGCCACACAGTTTTTCCCAACACCGAAAGGTACCTAGTGGTTGTCGAACCAACCAGGTCCCAGGTTTTTTAGGTGGACTATATAAACAAATGCACCAGTCTATCCCTCAATGATCTTCCTTTCCTGAATGTAATCGGAGGAAAATCAGGGAGGACATCTTTAAATCCTGATCTGACCTCAAGATATCCCAGTATCTAGAAATACAGTCTCTCGCTAATTCGGGGCCCTGATCAAAGTTTGCCACGATCCGCATATTTTGGGTTTTGTGGGGGAACTTGCTGTTCTGTCCACACCATTGAGCAGTCTCGATCTATCACTTCAAGTGCCTTGACAAATGCCTCATCAATGACTTTTTGGGGAAAACCCCCCCGATCCACAAACCGTTTTTTAAGGTCCCTTGCTTGAACAAATTAGTCTCCTTTCCTGGAGCAGTTTTCTCCGAACTCGGAGAAACTGCCCCTTTGGTATACCCCTTTTTAAGGGTTAGGATGGAAAACTCTCCCACCGGAGGAGACTATTAGTCGCGTTTGGTTTCTGAAAGGTTTTTGTATTGTAGATTGCCAGATTTTCTTTAATGAATTTATAAAGATCCAAAAAGGGAAAAGGCACACGTCATCAATAGCTGAAGTGAATTTCATGCCAACATTATTAATATTGAGACTTCCCACAAAGTCAAAACGCCTCTGTCGTCCCATTCCACAAAATTGGGATATCGTCAATAACCTACCCCAAAACAGGATATTATCCGTATGGGGTAGGTCCCTGTCACTAAAACACCAATTTGGTAGCCTCCCACCAGCCCAGGAATAAATTTGCGTAGGAGGAGCACACGGGCTCCCCTTCAGTACCCCTGAGCTGGTGGAAGATCTTACCATTAAAAATGAAAAAATTGTGTTCAAGGACGAAAGAAGCAGCTGTAGGACAAGTTGATTATGCTCTCTAAGATGTAAAACCCCTAATAGAGAGGAAATACTCTACAGAAACGCCCCCCATAATCATGCGGGATGCTGCTATAGAGACCCCTCTACATCAATGGAGGCGAGCTTAGTGTGTCCCTCAACTGTCAGTCCGTCCAATCTTCTCAACAAATCGGGAGTGTCCTTTGAATGAGGGCAAAGCATACAAAATTCTTTCAGTAAGTTATCATATAAATGCTGACCCTTCTGAGACAAAGGGAAACCACACCTGACACTATTGGGCGTCCTTTTAATGGAGTTATACCTTATGTATCTTAGGTAGGGCATAAAAACAAGGGGTAACCGGATGTTTAGGTATCATAAAAATTTTCTCTCATTAGCTAAAATCAACCCTCTGTCAAGGGCCTGTATCAAAATTTCTTCTAGCTCCTGACAGAAGGGAAGGTGTAGGATCACATGTGAGAATAGAATAGCATGAGCGATCCTTCAAAAATATCGCTACTATGCTAATATACTAGAATGATCCAACCCCCTAAAGATTCCCGCCCTTATCCGATGGCTTACAGATAATGCTGTCATCATTTTCCAGATCTCTAAGTGCCTTAAGTTGGGAATACGTAAATTATGTTTAGATGTACCCACACTCAATTTCTCCAAGTCCTGACTGACAAGTTTTAAAAAAATGTCAATCTCTGGACTTTTATAGCTGGAGCAACTATACTCTTAGCTCAGCTGGTATGTCCCGTCTCCATGTCAGATAAACTCGCAAGTAATTCTAATGTCAGGCAAATCCGAGAAATCAACACCCAATGCTCTTGCCTCTAAGGAGTCCCGATTTCTAAAGAATTTATGCCACTTTAGATGTCTTTAAAAAAAAGATGAATAAACCTTTTCCCAATCAAAAGGACTAAACCTAACAGATGGAACAAAATTGAGACCTTTTGCCAACACCGAAATTTCCCAAACCCGTAAGTGATCTATTTGAAAATTGATAACTGACAGGAGTCATTTATTTTCTTTCGTCTCCGCTCCTCAGGGACATTCCTCTGTTCCTCTAAAAAAGAGCACCAGAGGAGATGGGCACCATAATAACCTCGTTGGATGTATTCCACTTCCTCTCCCTTTTGGTCTTCTTCCTTGATTTTTGTACTGCCTGGATTTTCAGTATCTGAAGACTCAAAAATCTGAAGAAAAATATTATCGTCCCTCCTTTTATCTTTAGTTCTATCATACAAAAAGGGAATAGGCCTTTTTTCTTTGAATTCTGTAGGTCTTTTATATATTGTTTGTTTTCTATTTTTCAGAGCACTTTGATATTTTCAATATTGCTCTGAAGTATTTGTTCCCCGCCTACCAAAGTCGGGGTTTGGTTTTAAATTTGATGTTTGATCAATTTTTTCCTGCAGTTTTTTGGTTGAAATTTCTAAAGTGGAGTTTTCTTCCTCTAAAAAATAACTGCATCAAACGTATGGAGCTCTCATGCAGCTCCTTTTCCCATTTAGCTAAAAAAGCACCGAACACACTCTAGCAACTGGGAATATTTTCCCCTAAGGGCCTCTAAGGACGATGTTGGCCTGAATATAGCCCTCCAAGACTGAGTCTCCCACCCGGATCTAAATGTTATCTTATATGCTATCAAACAAATTTTTTAAATGATACTTTGATATCAAAAGTGCTACGAAAACACTTCACTATCCGAAAAAACTTTTTTGCTTCAGTCTTTCCCTTGGGCTCTTTTAATTGGTCCGAGAGGAAACCAGCCATATCAATTTTTAGAACAACTCACAGAAAAAAAGATAATAATAGGAATATAGAAAACCTCTCACAGATCAAAAGAAAAATTCCTAAAACAATAATCTTTAATAGATATGCAATTTAAAAAAATTAAACCTTTATACATAAAAAAAGCCTCACACATATTTGCCACTATACAAATATGCAACTGTATATGTAAAAGTACCCGGTGTATATCATACCTAAATACAAAAGTAAGTGGACAATGTCTAGCTAATCACAGCAAAAAAGACATTGTACCAAATACCTATTAGCAGGGAGAAGTGCCCCTAAAAAGAAGGGAGGAAAATGGGTCAAAAATGTGGTCAAAAACTCACGGTTCTGAAGACCTTTTACAGTAGATCCGTTGCCCCATTGGGCCAGTATATACCAAAATAATGGAAAAAGCCTATCGCTATCACTATACTAGTCCTATCCAATAGAGCACCGCCCGAAAAGGGCGACCCCACCTCTGGGACACCTCAACCAACTAACTAAATTATACAGTAACATACATAAATAACACAGACATGTCCCGACGCGTTTCCCCAAGATATGGTTTATCGGGGATAATAATTATACATCTGTGATGAGAGATGATGATGGTCCAAGTGATGGCATGATGAGGCCATAAAAAAGTGGCCGGACTGTATCACTTATATACCCACCCCTATTAACCAAATAAACTACTCAGCCAATCCAATGCCACTTTACTCACCAATGATACAGGAGTAAAGTCCTTGCACATGCTCAATAGCAAAACAAAGACGCCAAACACCACATGTTCCGCGCGCCTCCCGTTCCCCCAAACCGGAAGTGACAAAACGAAAGTAATTCCCTTCAGCACGTGCGCCCCAAATAGGAACTAGACTGGCAAAACGAGTGCAAACGCGCACGCGGATAATTATTTTAATGCATATCTATTAAAGATGATTGTTTTAGGAATTTTTCTTTTGATCTGTGAGACTGTTTTCTATATTCCCATTATTATCTCTTTTTTCTGTGAGTTGTTCTATATACAAAGAAAGAAGAACAATATCATACAAGAAGGACATATATCAGAGGCGATGTGGGAACTACCCAACTTCCCTCCCTATGCCATAAGATTTAAAGTAAATCCCATATCTTAGCAACCCGGCAATTAGATAGCGGAACTTGATTAAATGGAAGTGGAGCCTCAGGGGCAGGAGGTCATACCTAGCACAGGTCAAAGCTTGTGCTGGACAGAAAAATGGAAGCAGAGCGCACATACTGAGCTAGGCCTCTCTTTCAAACGTACAAGTTTAAAATTAGAATGCTACCCCCATGACATGACAGGTTGGGCAGAGCCGACTTTTAATAAACAGAAGGCGTTGCCCCGTGAGAACCAAAAAGGGACCCATAAGTGGGAGATAAATAAGAATACAATCCAGGGGAGACACTCAATAAAAGGACTCCTGCTCCTGGGAAAACACGCTAGCACCCTGGATAAAATGGATGGGGCTCAGGGCTCTACTTCCCATAATAGAGAACTAGGATGCAAGATCACAGAGCTTAGGCCCCCGCTTAGGTGTACATTTTGAAGGTTGCTTCACATCTGTCATTCCCTTTATCTGTTTTTCTGTTTCCATGAACTGCTGTGGAAGACAGACAGATCTCCAATGCATTTCATGATACAGAATTCACAAGCTACTGACGTTCTACAGGTGCTGCTATTGCTCTATAGATAAATGTGGACGCACTAGCTCATGATACATTAGCCACGGCTAGGAGCTTTGTGAAGAAGAACTGATAGATTATATATTTGTGTTTAATGGAAGTTGTAGAATTATTGTACCCACAGCAGAATGTATCCCTCCAACTCCCTCCTCCTCACATCCCCCCCCCGTCCCACCCCTACCCTACCCTGAGTTGGTCCCCCATGTTGGGGGTATTGTTTGTCTGTATACACTTTGGAAAAGTTAATAAAAACAATAAAAAAAAAAAAAAAGAAGCAGCGGAGTCCCAGTCAGGTAAAAGTAACCATGGGCAATTTCAGGGCTGTGAGAAAGACTGGAAGGTCCGTTGGTGTTTTAAAAGTCATTGTGCCGTCCTGTGTCCTGACCTGGAGTGCGAAAGGGTACCCCCATCGATAAGGTATTTGCCTTCCTTGGAGAACAGACAGAGGTCTCTTAGCATTCCCCTAAGCCGTAGGGTGCGCCTTGATAGATCAGGGAACACAGCTAGCTTATTACCCTCATAGAGAATAGTGGGAGTAAGCCTCGCTTTCTTCATGATTTCCTCTTTAATAGCGTAGTAGTGGAGCCTACAGATTACATCACGCAATTTAGTGACATCCTAACTCATGGGGCGGAGGGCTTGGTGCGCTCTATCAATTTCAATGAGTATCGGAGGCTTTACCCATGATCATGTTGAAAAGCATGCTTAGTGAATAAATCAGGTCTTGTGGCCTAATAGACTCCGGGAGACCCCTGACTCTAATATTGTTCCTCCGGTTTCTATTTCCCAAGTCGTCAAATTGATTGACTAGATGCTGGTGGAGGGTTTGTTGGGACTTAAGAGCCGTTTGAAGATCTAGGATGGATTTTTGGACATCTGAATGCGAGAATTCAAGGGATTGTACTCTACCTTGGATGGTGGAGATGTCAGCTTTGACCGCACCTATGTTCTGCTGCCACGCCTGCTTAAGGTCAACTGCCATGGCCGACATGTCATTTTTAGCTGGTAAAAGAATAAGGAGCGCAAGAAGATCTGGATGGTATCTAAGAATCAGAAAGTCTCTGTCATTAGTGAGATCAGAAATAACTTTGGCAGAGTCTCGTCGGTTATAGTGCTGTCATTCAACATCAGTAGGGGCAGCTTGAGGGGCTGAGAGCCCTATGGGCGTACTGGGATTGGGCTCGCTAGGCAACAACTGGGGGCTATCTGGAGGCAATATATGCATGACCCAGGGGTCTAGGCAGATACTTCCCTCAGATAAAGCCTCAAGGGGGTCTGGGACCATCTCTTGCGAGTGTCTCTGGGGTCCGTTGAGGGACATCAGGGAGCATGTAGGGACCGCTGGAGGCCACTGGTTTACCCCAATAGGCACTTCTGTAGGCAGCCTGAGGGCAGCACACAGGAGCTCCTGTGATGTGGCTCTGAGTCTTCCCGCCCCTCTTAACGCGGAGTCAGCTCCTGGGGTGATAAAGTGTGGCATATTCCCCTTCTCCCCTTGTTCCAGGAAGTCCATGCTGTCTCCAGGCCTGCCCAACTGTGACAGGATTGTAGAGTAAAGGCTTGTTGGAGGCCTCTCCGCCACCATAACCGCCCCCCCTCCAACCTTGTGGGAGCCTGCCTTGCCAGCCCCTCTCTATCCTCCGGGCTTCGGGCGTCAGTGCTGCAGCGGGTGAGGTGATCGTCTGACCCTGGCGGCAATGGCAGCTGCCGGCGTCTCTGAGGTGCCCTCGCGTTTGATATGCTGGAGCCGAGAGCTGGTGATGCACAGGGAGCATCCAGGCCAGAGGGGGATGATGGCGCTGACTCACCCTTGCTGCTTCTCCGCGCTGCGGCCGGATCCTCTGCTGATGGGCTGCTAGCAGGTGCTGCATGGAGAGCATCCTGCTCCTCCAAAGCTGGATGTAGTCGCCGCTGTGTCCGTGCTCCTGGAGGTGCAGCTGCTTCCTCTTCTGTAAAGCCGCAGGCAAGCGGCGCGCAGGGAGTCTCGTGGCCAGGCGGGGAAGATGGCGCCCGCTCCGGTGAGGTGTCAGCAGATGTCATGGCTGACTGTAAGGTCAGTAGTGGCTCGAAAAAGTTCCGGATCATCACTCCTGGTGTTGGAGTGTTAGGGGCAGCTTTGGACCCTTTCTTGGCTCTCATGGGACCCATTTGAAGGCTGGTGTCACTCTTTGAAGCTCAGGCCCCAACGGAGCATTCAGAGCACATGTCCTCCTGCAGGCATGCTAGGCCACAACCCTCATCCCCATAATTTATACTCCTCTTAGGAGACGGCCATGTTTTTTCCTCCCACCCCCATGAACAAGAATGTTTGGAAGGAGGCAGCTGGGTTTTCAATAGTACAAAGTAGATTTGGTAACAGTAGTAATAGTTCAGCAGTAGAGCACACATAGTGGCATTGAATGGCTGTACTTCAATGAGTCACAGAGGCTCGGCAGAAAGCTATGGCAGAACTACTGGTTTATAGTATATCTACATTTGTTTAATACAATTAAAAAGTTGCAGCACTCCAATAGTAACAATGGGGAAAAGAAGGAGCACTTAGTTGCCCAATGTCCTGAAATGTTTTAGCTCAACAGCAGCGCCTTTTTCAAGGAATGTGATAAAGGTGTTATAACAATAGGCAACTTCAGATGTAATTGGGTTGCCAAATTAGGAAAGAAGACGAGCACTAATAGGAGCAATCAGAAAGACACAAGTGTTGTCTCTAGCACAGAATGACTCCTGTCCAGTTTATATAGGTTTTGTGCACTAAGAAATCAGTTCATATGTAACAAACAAAGTGCAAATAAGTTCAGTAAAATATCTTCCGTTGACTGCTTCCTGATAAGGACCTTCTGGCAAACAGGGCAAACGTATTAAAAATGCCCAAGATTGCACTTTGGGCATAAACACATTTATTTGGACCTATAAAAAATAAGTAGTTAAAGGTGACCATAACTACAGTGGGAGCGGAAAGTATTCAGACCCCTTAACATTTTTCACTCTTTGTTTCATTGCAGCCATTTGGTAAGATCCAAAAAGCTAATTTTTTTGCTCATTAATTTACACTCTGCCCCCATCTTTAAAGAAACCCCCCCAGAAATGTAGATATGTTTGCAAAGTTATTAAACAAGAAAAATAGAAATATCACATGGTCATAAGTATTCAGACCCTTTGCTGTGACACTCATATTTAACTCACATGCTGTCCATTTCCTTCTGATCCCCCCTGAGATGGTTCTACTCCTTCATTAGAGTTCAGCTGTGTTTAATTAAACTCATTGGGCTTGATTAGGAAAGGCACACACCTGTCTATATAAGACCTCACAGCTCACAGTGCATGTCAGAGCACATGAGAATCATGAGGTCTAAGGAACTGCCCAAGGAGCTCAGAGACAGAATTGTGGCAAGGCACAGATCTGGCCAAGGTTACAAAAGAATTTCTGCAGCACTCAAGGTTCCTAAGAGCACAGTGGCCTCCATAATCCTAAAATGGAAGAAGTTTGGGACGACCACAACTCTTCCTCGACCCGGCCGTCCAGCCAAACTAAGCAATCGTGGGAGAAGAGCCTTGGTGAGAGAGGTAAAGAAGAAGCCCAAGATCACTGTGGCCGAGCTCCAGAGATGCAGGAGGGAGATGGGAGAAAGTTCCACAAAGTCACCGATCACTGCAGCCTCCAGCAGTCGGGGCTTTATGGCAGAGTGCGGCCGACGGAAGCCTCTCCTCAGTGCAAGACATAGGAAAGCCGCAGATGGAAGCCTCTCCTCAGTGCAAGACATAGGAAAGCCGCAGACGGAAGCCTCTCCTCAGTGCAAGACATAGGAAAGCCGCAGACGGAAGCCTCTCCTCAGTGCAAGACATAGGAAAGCCGCAGACGGAAGCCTCTCCTCAGTGCAAGACATAGGAAAGCCGCAGACAGAAGCCTCTCCTCAGTGCAAGACATAGGAAAGCCGCAGACGGAAGCCTCTCCTCAGTGCAAGACATAGGAAAGCCGCAGACGGAAGCCTCTCCTCAGTGCAAGACATAGGAAAGCCTCAGACGGAAGCCTCTCCTCAGTGCAAGACATAGGAAAGCCGCAGACGGAAGCCTCTCCTCAGTGCAAGACACAGGAAAGCCGCAGACAGAAGCCTCTCCTCAGTGCAAGAGATATGAAAGCTGCAGACGTAAGCCCCTCCTCAGTGCAAGACATATAAAAGCCACGGACAGAAGCCTCTCCTGAGTGCAAGACATATGAAAGCTGCAGACGGAAGCCCCTCCTCGTGCAAGACATATGAAAGCCGCAGACGGAAGCCCCTCCTCAGTGCAAGACATAGGAAAGCCGCAGACGGAAGCCTCTTCTCAGTGCAACACAGATGAAAGCCGCAGACGGAAGCCTCTCCTCAGTGCAAGATATATGAAAGCCACAGACGTAAGCCTCTCCTCAGTGCATGATATAGGAAAGCTGCAGACCGAAGCCTCTCCTCAGTGCAAGACATATGAAAGCCACAGACGGAAGCCTCTCCTCAGTGCAAGACATATGAAAGCCGCAGACAGAAGCCTCTCCTCAGTGCAAAACATAGGAAAGCCGCAGACGGAAGCCTCTCCTCAGTGCAAGACATAGGAAGGCTGCAGACAGAAGCCTCTCCTCAGTGCAGGACATATGAAAGCCGCAGATGGAGGCCTCTCCTCAGTGCAAAACATAGGAAAGCCGCAGACGGAAGCCTCTCCTCAGTGCAAGTCACATGAAAGCCGCTGATGGAAGCCTCTCCTCAGTGCAAGACATAGGAAAGCCGCAGACAGAAGCCTCTCCTCAGTGCAAGACATAGGAAAGCCGCATATGAAGCTGCATACTCGTTTGCAAAAAAACACAAGAAGGATCCCAGACTATGAGAAATAAGATTCTCTGCTCTGAAGAGACAAAGATTGAACTTTTTGGTGTTAATTGTAAGTGGTGAAGAAAACCAGGCCCTGCTCATCCCCAGCCCATTGCCAACAGGGACACATGGTGGGGGCAGCATCAGGCTATGGGGCAGGGACACATGGTGGGGGCAGCATCATGCTATGGGGGCAGGGACAGGAAAACTGGTTGTATTTGAAGGAAAGATGAATGTGGCCAAGTACAGAGATCTCCTGGATGAAAACCTCTTCCAGACGCTCTGGACCTCAGACTGGGCCGAAGGTTCTTCTTCCAACAAGACAATGACCCTAAGCACACAGCTAAAATAACAAAGCAGTGGCTTCAGGACAACTCTGTGCCCATTCCTGACCGGCCCAGCCAGAGCCCTGACCTGAACCCAATTGAGTATCTCTGGAGAGACCTGAAAATGGCTCCACCAACATTCACCATCCAACCTGAGGGAACTAGAGAGGATCTGCAAGGAAGAATGGCAGAGGAGCCTCAAATCCAGGGGTGCAAAACTTCTTGCATCATTCACAAGACTCATGGCTGTACTAGCTCAAAGGGGCTTCTACTCAACACTGAGCAAAGGGGCTGAATACTTATGACCATGTGAGATTTCAGTCTTTGTTGTTTAATAAATTTCCCAAAAATATCTACATTTCAGTTTTTTTCTTTGAAGATGGGGGGGGGGGAGGGTTTACATTAATCAGCAAAAAAATGAACTTAGGATCTTACCAAATGGCTGCAATGAAAGAAATAGTGAAAAATTTAAAGGGGGCTGAATAATTTCTGTACCCACTGTATTTGTAGACACTGCACAGTAGTACTTCTCATGTATATATAGACATTGCACAGTACTACCACTCTTCTCATGTATATATAGACACTGCACAGTACTACCACTCTTCTCATGTATATAGACACTGCACAGTATAACTTATTTTCCCATGTATACATAGACACTGCACAGTACCAATTCTCATGCATATATAGTCACTGCACAGTACTATTTCTCCTGTATTGATAGACACGGCACACTTCTCTTCTCATGTATATATAGACACTTTACAGTATTACTTTTATTCTCATGTGTATATAGACTGTAACGGGTCTGGTAGTGGATCCACTGGACCCCCACAAGCAGTGGTATAAGCCACGCCAGAGAGCGGAGTCTAAGTAGGTCCGGTTTTCACCAGAGCTCGCCGCAAAGCGGGATGGACTTGCTGCGGCGGATTGCTACCAGGTCGCTACCCCTGACGTGACTTGCTTGCGGAGGCAGCCGAGATATAGCATGGTACAGAATCGTAAGACAAGCTCGTAGTCGGGGACAGGCGGTAAGGTCAGGACAGGCGGCAAAGGTTCGTGGTCGTAGGACGTTGAGAGAAGGTTCGGTACACGGAAATCAGGACGAGACTCAGATGCTTGCTCAGTAGGCAACAGGCACTGAAGATCCAGCGGGGACGTGCTGGATGCGTTACCAATATATAAGGTCAGTGTCCGGCAATCAACCAATTACCGGTGCACTGGCCCTTTAAATTTAAGAGAGCCGGCGCGCGCGTGCCCTAAGGAATGGGGACGCGCACGCCCAACGGCAGAAGCCCGCGGGAAAAAGAAAAGGAAAAAAACCCCATAGTGGGTAAGTGGAACGCCGCTGGGGCACGAGTGAGCCCGCGGGCCACTGCGCCAGTCGTCCCCGCACTAGGGGAAAGAGTAGGGGTACGAGAGCGCCCGCAGCCTGGACCAAGGGCTGCGGGGCCACTCGTTACAGTACCCCCCCCTTAGGACTCCCCCTCCTTCTAGATCGGAGAAATTTCAGCACGAGGTCACAGTCCAAAATATTCTCCTCCGGCTCCCAAGTTCTCTCCTCCGGACCGAATCCCTTCCAGTCGATGAGAAAATGTCGTCTCCCCCTAATAGACTTCATGGCCAGGATTTCCTTCACAGTGAACACGTTGGAGGCTTCAGCTGTAGGTGAAGGGGGAGCGACTTTACACAAGAAGCGGTTCAGCACCAATGGCTTCAACAGAGAGACATGGAAGGAATTCGGGATCCGCATGGTGGGAGGGAGCCGGAGCTTATAGGCCACAGGGTTAATACGCTCCAAGACCTCGAATGGCCCCAGGAACCGAGGGAATCTGGGAATCTTGAACCAAATGTATTTAGCAGACAGCCACACCTTGTCACCCGGCACAAAGGTCGGCGCCGGTCTCCTCTTCTTGTCCGCTTGAGTCTTCATGCGGACCGCTGCACGCTGTAGGGACTGCTATGTCTGTCTCCAGATAGCTGTCATATCCCGTACTAGGGACTCCACCGCGGGAACCTCGGAGGCTGAGGCCAGGGGGAGTGGTGGGCGGGGATGCTGTCTGTAGACCACATAGAAGGGGGAGGCGCCGGCCGACTATGACTTTAAGGAGTTGTATGAAAACTCCACCCAGGGCAGTAAGTTGGACCAATCATCCTGACTGGCTGAGACGAAGTGGCGTAAATAACTGCCAAGGACCTGGTTAACTCTTTCTAATAGACCGTTCGACTGAGAGTGATATGCTGAGGTGAAGTCCAACTTCACTTGTAACCGGTAGCAGAGTGCTCACCAGAACCTGGACACAAACTGAACCCCCCCCGGTCCGAGACGATGTGTTGTGGCAGTCCATGCAGACGGAAAATGTGCTCAAAGAAGAGGGTGGCGAGACGAGGAGCAGATGGTAGTCCGGGCAACGGGACAAAGTGGGACATGTTCGAAAATCGGTCCGTGACCACCCAAATACAAGTAGTGCCGGAAGAGGGAGGGAGTTCGGTGATTAAGTCATGCCACATGTGTCCACGGGGAACTGGGAGTGGGCAATAGTTGCAGTAAACCAACCGGACTATGGCGGGGAGTCTTGTTGCGGGCACACGTAGTGCAGGCCTCCACAAATTCTCTAGTGTCCTTGGCTAGATCTGGCCACCAGTAGAAACGCGAGATCAGCTGATATGACCTTCGGACACTTGGATGTCCTGCCACCAACGAGCAATGTCCCCATCTTAGGACTCTTCTCCGAAGGGCCGGGTGTACATATGTCTTGCCTGTAGGAATCTGTTGGAAGCGCACGGGAGCCGCGTGGACCAAATGCTCTGGGGGTATAATGTACTGTGGCCCAGGTTCCTCCCCAATGACGTATGATGCGCGAGAGAGTCATCGGCCTTAATGTTCTTCTCCGCAGGACGGAAGTGAATCTGGAAATCAAACCGAGAGAAAAAGAGGGACCACCGGGCTTGTCGGGGGTTCAGGCGCTTAGCTGTCTGGTGGTATTGGAGATTCTTGTGGTCGGTGTACACATCAAATGGATGACGTGCTCCCTCCAAGAGATGACGCCATTCCTCCAGGGCCATCTTGATGGCAAGCAGCTCCCAATCCCCGATGGCATAATTCTTCTCGGCAGGCGAAAAAGTTTTGGAGAAGAACCCACAAGTTAGTGTCTTCCCCTTAGGTCCTTTTTGAGTGAGAACTGCCCCGGCACCCACGGAAGAAGCATCCACCTCCAACGCAAAAGGCTTCTTGGAATCCGGGCGAGACAAGATGGGAGCAGAGGAGAAAGCTGTTTTTAACTTGGAGAAGGCTCTCTCCGCCTCCGGCGTCCAACATCTTGGATTGGCCTTCTTCCAAGTCAGAGCCACGATGGGAGCCACCAAGGTAGAAAAGTGGGGAATAAACTGCCGGTAATAGTCGAGAAAGCGTTGTATGGCTCGAAGTCCAACCGGTCGCGGTCACTGTAAAACAGCCGACAACTCCGACAGCTGACATTCGTAACCCCTTGTCGGAGACGATATACCCCAGGAAGGGCAAACTGGTCCGATGGAGCAAGCACCTCTCCAGCTTGGCATACAGGTGATTGTTCCCGTGGGTTTGTCGCACACTTGGCGTACCTGAGGTGCGATGGGTGGGTAGGTCAGGAGAAAAGATCAGGATATCTTTCCAGGTACACATGACGCAGGTGTAAAGTAGATCCCTGAAGATATCATTGACGAACTCCTGAAAGACTGCCGGAGCATTACACAGACCAAATGGCATTACAAGATATTCGAAGTGCCTGTCCCGGGTGTTGAAGGCCGTCTTCCTCTGATCCGGTTTTCGAATCCGTATGAGGTTGTAAGCCCCGAGCAGATCCAGCTTAGTAAACACCTTGGCTCCCCGAAGCGGGTCGAAGAGCTCCGAGATCAGCGGTAGAGGATACTGGTTCTTTACTGTAATTTTATTAAGTCCCCGGTAATCGATGCAAGGGCGCAAAGATCCTTCCTTCTTCTGCACAAAGAAAAATCCAGCTCCGGCCGGTGAAAAGGATTTATGGATGAAGCCCTTCTGTAAGTTCTCTTGGATGTAGGCCGACATGGCCTGGGTCTCGGGTACAGACAGAGGGTAGACCCTGCCCCAGGGAGGGCTCGTCCCTGGCAGGAGATCTATGGGGCAATCATACGGATGATGAGGCGGAAGAGACTCGGCATGCTTCTCAGAAAACACCTCCGCAAAGTCTTGGTATTCTGTGGGCAGACCTGGTAATGGCTCCGACGTAATCAACGACTTGGTGGTGCGCACCGGGCGTGGAGCAGCCAAACAGCGATTCTGACAGTCCGGCCCCCAGAGAAGGACCTCGCCCGTTCTCCAGTCCAGCGTAGGGGCATGACGTTGCAGCCATGGAAGCCCCAAAAGAATCGCCGAAGAAGAACGAGAGAGCACATAGAATGAGATTTCTTCTCTGTGCAGGGCCCCTACATAAAGGGATACCGGCTCGGTCTTGTACTGGATGGAATCTCTTAAGAGCTCCCCGCTGACAGAGGAGATCACCAGCGGCCTCTCTAGGCGAACCGGGAAACCAGGGAGGAGTGAATGAAATTCCTGGCTGATCCAGAGTCCAGGAAGACGGGAACTTGAACCATGATCCCCGAACTGGTGGAGAACCATACAGGCATCGTTAACCGTGGAGAGGAGGAATTTTCACCCAGGGACGCCTCTCCCACGTTCCCTAGGTGCCAGCGTTTCCCGGATGCTGGGGTCATAGAGGACAGTCCCGACGGAAATGCCTTGGGCTGGCACAGAAGAGACATAGGTTCTCGGCTCGACGACGGGACCGTTCTTGCTCCGTCAAATGGACTCTGTCAACATGCATAGGCTCCTTGGAGGATGGCTGCGGAGGCGGCAGGGTAGGCCTCTGGAAGAATGGAGTCAGTCGAGGCATACGGCGGGACCAAACCAACTCTCGTTCTTGACGGATCTCTTCCTGTCGCTCGGTGAAACAAATATCAATCCGGGTGGCCAAGTGAATTAGGTCACTCAGAGATGAAGGAAGATCCCTTGCAGCCAGAACATCATTAACCCTGTTGGATAGACCCTTCTTGAAAGTGGCGCATGAGAACTCTGAAGCCAGGGTACGGAACTGGACCGCGTAGTCACCAACTGAGGACTCGCCTTGGCGGAGATTCAGGAGCGCGGTTTCCGCTGAAGAGACGCGTGCAGGTTCTTCAAACACGCTGCGAAATTCCTCCAGGAAGGCCTGCAGATTCGTTGTCACCGAGTCGCTCCTATCCCAGAGTGGCGTAGCCCAGGCTAAGGCCTTCCCAGAAAGCAGACTGACCACAAACGCCACCTTGGAACGCTCAGTCGGAAATTGGTTGGCCATAGTTCCACATGCATGGAGCACTGTGTAATGAAACCCCGACACTGCTTAGGGTCCCCCTCGAATTTGGACGGTAATGGTAGCCGGAGCTTGGGGCCCCCAATTGCGGACAAAACAGCTGACGGAGGTGCTGAAACCGATGGTGACGGCTGTGGCTGCTGGGCCAGGAACTGCTGCAACATGGAGGTCAGCTGATTCAGTTGCTGCGCAATCTGCTGCGACTGCTGGGCAACGATCGCTGCAAGATCTGCGTCACCGGGCAGGGTTACCTCGGCGGGATCCATGGCTGGATCTTACTGTAACGGCTCTGGTAGTGGATCCTCTGGACCCCTGCAAGCGGTGGTATAAGCCACACCAGGGAGCGGAGTCTAAGTAGGTCCGGTTATCACCAGAGCCCGCCGCAAAGTGGGATGGACTTGCTGCGGCGGATTGCTACCAGGTCGCTACCCCTGACATGACTTGCTTGCGGAGGCAGCCGAGGTATAGCGTGGTACAGAATCGTAAGACAAGCTTGTAGTTGGGGACAGGCGGTAAGGTCAGTACAGGCGGCAAAGGTTCGTGGTCGTAGGACGTAAGCGAGAAGGTTCGGTACACAGAAATCAGGATGAGACTCAGATAGACGCTTACTCTGAAGGCAAACTAGCACTTAAGATCCAGAGTGGACGTGCTGGAGGCGTTACCAATATATAGGGTCAGTGCCCGGCAATCAACCAATTACCGGTGCACTGGCCCTTTAAAAAGTAAAAGAGCCGGCTCGCGCGCGCCCTAAGGAACGGGGACGCGCACGCCCAACGGCAGAAGCCCGCGGGAAAGCAGGAGCATAGCTGGGTAAGTGGGACGCCACAGCGCCACTCGTCCCCGCACTAGGGGAAAGAGTAGGGGTACGAGAGCGCCCGCAGCCTAGACCAAGGGCTGCGGAGCCACTCGTTACATAGACATTGCACAGTACTACTTCTCTTCTCATGTACTGTATATCAACCCTGCACAGTACTACTTCTCTTCTCATGTATATATAGAAACTGCACAGTGCTACTTCTCATGTACATATAGACACTTTACAGTACTACTTTTCTTCTCATCAGAACTATTTCTTTTGCATATATAGATATTGCACAGTACAACTTCTCTTATCGATGCAAAGAAAGAACACGGTATCCAGCGTTAATGCTTCCGTACAAGGGTTTAAAAAATTTTTCCAACCTTTATTCCAACTGTATTAAAATCCAAACATGTTTAAGCAAAGATACACCGCATCTAAGCCGACGCGTTTCGGAGCAAAAAAACCTCCTTATTCATGGCATAACACATTCACACTGACCGAACTCTTTTATATTCTACGAGAGTATCATGTGACCATGTCAGGTGATAACATCACGTGTCATGTAGCTTAGCAACACTACACATTATGTACAAAATTAAAACACAAACATATATATAAAAACAATCTTGCAGTTACATTGAAAAAACAGTTTAGTACTGACACATTAAATCATGTCTTTTATTAAGACCGTATGGGTACCGTGTATTTAATTTGAATATCCACCAAGATTCTCTGGCACGCAGCTTGCCTCTATGATCTCCCCCTTATAGACTTAAAAAACTCTTTCAATGCCCTGAAATACAAAGTGGGAAACATCACCTGCATCCCACTTCGTGGAAGTGCTTAGAGGCCTTAGATGCACCTACACATAGGGGCCTCTGTGCATCAGACAAATGTCTACGAATCCCCCATTTTAACCCAGTACTAGTGCAGCCCACATATTGAATAGACATGTCTTGCAAGTGATAAGATAGAGTACAATGTGTGTTACAATTTATATAGGACATCATATTGAAGGACTCCTTTGTGGCTTCTAGTAAATGTTTTAGAGTTGGTACTTTTTTTGCAGGCTGTGCAGCGAGTATGTCCACATTTGTACATTCCTACGGTTAGATAGCCAGGATAAAATTGATTTTTGGAAATCCGACAAATATAAACAAGGAGATAAAATAGAACTTTAAAGTTTGTCCTCTTCGGGGGACAAAACGTATATTGTTTTCTGCTACAAAATTTTCGCATGTTTCCTGAGCCATCAACAAAGGAAGGTATCTTTTTATTATATGCAAATTTTTTTTAAATTGTGGACTGTACGTCGTGGTAAATGTAACTTCACTATTCTTTCTTTTTTGGGGAAAAGTTATCTGTTTCTCTTTTAGTAAATCCTCTCTAGAAATATGGGATACTTTTTTCGCTGCTTTTTTAAGGGACCGTTGTGGATCCCACTCTAAACGTAATCTTATTTTTCACTTCTGCTTTTAGGAAAAAGATCTAAATTTGAACAATTTCTTTTAATCCTTATTAGTTCTCCAAAAGGGATTCCCTCCACAACATGCTTAGGATGACTAAAACTCGCAGTAAAATTGCATTCCGTAAAAATGGTCTTTCTATATGGTAAAACCTCTATCCTGTTCCTTCACCCACAAGATTAACGCCAGATAATTAATACTGTTCCTGTGGCCTTTCCCAAAAGTGAAATGTAAATTCATGTTGTTATCATTAACATATTGTTCAAGAGAAAAGCTCTTCTTTCTGTTCCTCCCCACACCAGGAGCAGGTCGTCTATACAACGACCATACCACATGATATGGGGGGGAAAAAGGATTAGACACAGTGAACAGAAATCTCTCCTCCCAACCGACATAAATATGTTGGCAAGGGAGGGGGGAAAATTTGGCCCCATCGAGGCTCCACAGCTTTGCAGAAAAAATTCCCCATCGAAAGAAAAAATAATTGTGTTGGAGAAGAAAATCCACACACATAATCAAAAAATCTATGAGTTGTACAGAACACGTACTAAAACGTATAAGAGTTTTTTTAGGAATTCTACTGCTAGATGGTGGGGAAATGGAATGAATATAATGAAGAAAACATCACATGATATCCAAGAAAAAGGGGGGATTCCCATTCAGCCTTAGATAACTAGCCACCAAACTTTTTGTGTCTTAAATATAGCCTGGAATATTTCTAACAAGTGGCTGCAGGATCGAATCTAACCACATCCCAAAAGGTTCGCCTACAGACCCTATACCGGCCACTATCGGACGGAGGGGCGGGGGGAAACACAAATTTTTTTGTATCTTTGGGAACGAGTGAAAGATTGGGACCCACAGGGTGTTTCCCCATATAATTTCTCTGCCAATTGAGTTGAAATGGCCCCCCTCACAAAAACCTTCCTCTAAGATATGTTTTAATTTCTGTTGGAAAATTAAAGCGGGATCAGATGTGAGGTGTCTATATGTTTTTACATCATCTAAAATGATTTTATTGAGTTTCTTATAAAGTCCTGCGTCCATAAGGACTACACCCCCCCCCCCTTTATCTGCCCTCTAATCAAAAGATTCAAATTGACACGTAGTTCTGATAGAGCTTTAATTTCCATCCCACTCATATTTTTCTTTTTTGTACTCATAATACATTCTTTATGTAATTTAGACAAATCTTGTTCTACTAGATCTTGAAACAGATCCAGACCTATGGGTCTCGACTGAATGGGATAAAATCCTCTATTTTTCTTAATATAGTCGGGGCAAGTTGTCCTATCTAATGTATGGCTTTCACCCCCAAGAGCTCTTAAATTAGAAAGACCATTTCACGGAATGCAATTTTACATGCGAGTTCTAGTTATCCTAAGCATGTTGTGTAGGGAATCCCTTTTGGAGAACTAATAAGGATTAAAAGAAATTGTTCAAATTTAGATCTTTTTCCTAAATTCCAAGCAGAAGTGAAAAATAGATTACGTTCTAGAGGGTATCCACAACGGTCCCTTAACAAAGCAGCGAAAAAAGTATCCCATATTCCTAGAGAGGATTTGCTAAAAGAGAAACAGATAACTTTCCAAAACAGAAAGAATAGTGAAGTTACATTTACCACGACGTACAGTCCACAATTTAAAAAAATTTGCAATATAATAAAAAGATACCTTCCTTTGTTGATGGCTCAGGAAAACATGCGAAATTTTGTAGCAGAAAACAATATACGTTTGTCCCAGAAGAGGACAAACTTTACGTTCTATCTTATCTCCTAGTTTATTATTTGGGCGGGTACCAATTAAATCAAATGATTCCTGGCTATCTACGAGGAATGTACAAATGTGGACATACTCGCTGCAAAAGCCTGCCAAACAAAGTGACCAACTCCCAAAACATTTTCATCAGAAGCCACAAAGGAGTCCTTCAATATGTTCCTATATAAATTGTAACACACATTTTGTAATCTATCTTATCACTTGCAAACATGTCATATTCAATAGGGGGCTGCACTAGTACGCGTTAAAGGTGCAGATTTGTAGACATTGTCTGATGCCAGAGGCCCCTATGTGTAGGGGCATCTATGGCCTCTAAGCACTTCAAAGAAGTGCATGCAGGTGAGTTTCCCACTTTGATTTCAGGGCATTTAAAGAGTTTTCAAGGCCCAGTAGAGGGGGAGATCATAGAGGCAAGCTGCGTGCCAGAGAATCTTGGTGGAATTCAAATTAAATACCAAAGGTTACCCAGAAAGGTCTTAATAAAAGACATGATTAAATGTGTCAGTTTCTAAACTGTTTTTTCAATGTAACTGCAACAATTGTTTTATATATATGTTTGTGTTTAATTTTGTACATAATGTGTAGTGTTGCTAAGTACATGACACGTGATGTTATCACCTGACATGGGCACATGATTTCTCTCATAGAAATAAAAAGGTTTCGGTCAGGTGAATGTGTTATGCCAGAATAAGGAGGTTTTTTTGCTCCGAAACGCGTCGGCTTAGATGCGGTGTATCTTTGCTTAAACATGTTTGGATTTTAATACAGTTGGAATAAAGGTTGGAAAAATTTTTTTAAACCCTTGTACGGAAGCATTAACGCTGGATACCGTGTTCTTTCTTTGCATCTACGTACAAGTATCCTGCATTCATCCGGGCGTTGCTGGCCGTAATCAACTGACCAGGTGAGCTGACTTCAAGAACTTTTTGTTTTGTTGTTGGTTGATAACTTCTCTTATCTATTTATGGACACTGCACAACACTACTTCTTTTCTAATCTATATATAGACACTGAACAGTACTACTTTTCCTATATACATAGGCACTAAAGAGTACTACTAATCTTCTCATGTACATATAGACACTGCACAGTAATACTCTTCATGTATATATACTGCACAGTACTACTTCTATATATATATACAGCAAAGTCCCACTTCACATGTATATATAGATACTGCACAGTACTACTTCTCTTGTCATGTATAAACAGACACTGCACAGTACTACTGTATATATAGACTCTGCACAGTACTTCTGCATATATAGACACTGCACAGTACTACTTTTCCTGTATATATACACTGCACAGTACCACTTCTCCTGTATATATATACACACTGCACAGTACTACTTCTCCTGTGTATATACACTGCACAGTACTACTTCTAATGTATATATAGGCACTGCACAGTACTACTTCTGTATATACACACGGCACAGTACTACTTCTGTATATATACACTACACAGTACTACTTCTCCTGTATATATATACACTGCACAGTACCACTTCTCCTGTATATATACACACTGCACAGTACTACTTCTCCTGTATATACAGGAATCCTCCATGTTAGCGAGTGTCGCTGCGGGAACCTCAATGACAGATGGAGCTTTCATAGCTGAGGACGTGCGGCCATGTCTGTTACAGTAAAGGGCTCCTCCTCCACCAGTGATGGCCGCTCCATCGCTATCAGATTGGGGGAACCCCCCCGGCTCCTCACCTGATTGAAGGGAGCTTCTACCAGGCACAGCCCCCACCAGCAATGGCTCCCGAATGGGGGACACACATTGTACTGAGGCCGACTCTCCCCGGCAACAGGTTCCCATAGCAACCGCCAACTGTCACCTCCTCACAGCCCCGCCCCCTGCCAGCACTCAGCCAATCACCAACCTGTCACCGGGCAGAGGAGAGAATCTTCCTCAGCGACCCAGTCAAATGGGCCACAGGTCCTGACCAATCAGCTGTGGTCACCATCATGCATATATAGATACTGCACAGTACTACTTCTCTTCTGTATATATAGACACTGCACAGTACTACCTATCTTCTCATGTCTATATAGACACTGCACAGTACTACTTCTCTTGTCATGCATTTATAGACACTGCACAGTACTACTCTTGTCATCTATATATACACACTGCACAGTACTACTTCTCTTGTCATCTATATATACTCACTGCACAGTACTACTTCTCTTCTGTATATATAGACATTTGAAACAGTACTACTCTCTCTTCCTGCTTTATATAGACATTTGCACAGTACTACCTCTTTCTCATGTATATATGGACACTGCACAGTACTACTTCTCTTCTCATGTATATATAGACACTGCACAGTACTACTTCTTTTGTCATGTATATATATTGTTATGGAAATCAGGTCAATTCATGTTCTACCAAAAAGTAGGAAAGCAGTGACTTAATTGTTCTAGCTTTAAATCTCTGAGGGAGACAGGCTGGCCTCAGACTCCATCTTGAGTTATTTCTTATTTTTCTGTCTACAGTACAGACCAAAAGTTTGGACACCTTCTCATTCCAACAGTTTTCTGTATTTTCATGACTATACAAATTGTAGATTCACACTGAAGGCATCAAAACTATGAAATAACACATGTGGAATTATACACTTAACAAAAAAGTGTGAAACCACTGAAAATCTGTCTTATTTTCTAGGTTCTTTGCCGCCTTTTGCTGTGATTACTGCTTTGCACACTCTTGGCATTCTCTTGATGAGCTTCAAGAGGTAGTCACCTGAAATGGTCTTCCAACAGTCTTGAAGGAGTTCCCAGAGATGCTTAGCACTTGTTGGCCCTTTCGCCTTCACTCTGTGGTCCAGCTCAACCCAAACCATCTCGATTGGGTTCAGGTCTGGTGACTGTGGAGGCTAGGTCATCTGACGTGGCACCCCATCACTCTCCATCTTGGTCAAATAGCCCTTACACAGTGTGGAGGAGTTTGGGGTCATTGTCCGTTGAAAAATAAAAAAATGGTCCAACTTAAAACCAAAGCTGGTTCAGTATTCCTCAAGTTTGAATAAATCCCCAACAGTGTGCACAAGCAAAGCCCCCCACACCATCACACCTCCTCCTCCATGCTTCACGTGGGAACCAGCAATAGAGTCCATTGTTCACCTTTTCTAACGTTCGCACAGAGACACGGTGGTTGGAACCAAAGATCTCAAAATTTTGGGCTCATCAGACCAAAGCACAGCTTTCCACTGGTGTAAAGTCCATTCCTTGTGTTCTTTATGCCCAACAAGTCTCTTCTCGCTTTTGCCTGTCCTTAGCAGTGGTTCCTAGCAGTTATTTTACCATAAAAAACCTGGGGCACACAGTCTCCTCTTAACAGTTTGTGTATGGTTCTGCCCTTTTAGAACTTTGGGTGGCATTGACCTAGTTTTCTAATCTGAGCGCGTTAACCTGCATTTCTGAGGCTGTGACTCGGATGAACTTTCTCCTCCACAGCAGAGGTACTCTGAGGGCGACATTATGAATCTCGCCACGTCGGGGCGCACCTTCCGCCGGTTTTCCCGGCGAAATTTGCGGCTGATTTTATGTCGGCCCCCGGCGGCGCGCTCATACATCCTATGTTAAAAGTCCGCCACGCCTCGCCAGTGTTTGGGGCGCAGTGCGGGACTTAGGCGCAGTGCGGGGCTGCGCCTATGAAATTTTCCGCCCGAGGGAGTGCGCTCATACATAACATGTAAAGTCCGCCACGCCTCGCCCGTGTGTGGGGCGCAGTGCGGGGACTTGGGCGCAGTGCGGCGCTGCGCCTAAGATTCGCCCGTCCGAGGGGTTGCACTCATACATGTGGGGAAAAGTTCCCTGCGCCTCGCCAGTGTGTGGGGCACAGTGCGGGAACATGGGCGCAGTGTGGGACTGCGCCTCACATGTATTCCGATTCGAGACAGCTGGAAAACAGTGAGAATCATTAAAGATGTCCGTTGCGGAGTATGAAATAAAAAAATCGCCTTTATAAAGGCGGAAAAACATTCTCAAAAGAGCTCAAACCTCAAAAATAAAAAAATACATAAAATAAAAACACTTTCCAAAAATCTAGAACGGCGCAGTAATCAAGAATTTTGGTATTTGGAAATTGCCGGGAAATACAGTAATTCTAATTCTGTACGCTATTCTCATTGGTCGGCATAAACCGGCCAATCAGAATAGGAGCGACAGTAAATATTTTTTTTTCGTTACCCCCATATTATTATTCATTTTATATACACATCGGGACAACTTCTGTAGTGTTATAATTTGATTTCGCCCTTGTACAGTTTTATTTCAGATTGCATTAGAAAACCCATAGGAGCGTCGCTCGCTCTCCCATGGTCCAAATAAACCGCGCCTCTTTTAACTTAGCCAATCACAGAGCCGCTCTGCATTTCTTTTCCCCCTAGAACTCTTTGAGAAAGTAGCTTGCGCTCTGATTGGCTAAGCTGGACGAGCCCCCGCCGCTTCAACCAATCAGCTCTTTTCTGCCTTTTTACTGTATTTTGAACTGTCCCGCCTTTGACTATGATTGGTCAATATTTCTCCATAGGTTAGAATGAGCCACTGTCGCTCCTATTCTGATTGGCTGGTTTATGCCGACCAATGAGAAGAGCTTAAACAATTTGAATTACTGTATTTCCCGGCAATTCTCTCTATTGCAATTCCCTATGTAGCACCGGTCTCGGCATAAAACGCGTTGTTCGGGTTTTAAACTGATTTATTTTTAGGGGAAGGGTTTCAGCGCTTTATTCCGATAATGTTTTACACTTAATAAAAATGATTTTTTTTATTCCCTACTTCAGCCGCACGGCCCCTGAGCGCCGACCTTGCATTGCGCTGATCTCTCCATAGACTACAATGGGAGAAGTAGCTCGCGCTCTGATTGGCTGGGATAGCCAAGCCCCCACTAGCTCAACCAATCAGCTCTTTTCTGCACTTTTACTGTATTTTGAACTGTCCATCCTTTGATTTTGATTGGTTAATAGTTCTCCATAGGCTATAATGGGTCCCTGTCGCTCCTATTCTGATTGGCCGAGATAGCCAAGCCCCCGCTAGCTCAACCAATCAGCTCTTTTCTGCATTTTTACTGTATTTTGAACTGTCCATCCTTTGATTTTGTTTGGGTCAATAGTTCTCCATAGGTTTTAATGTTCACTTCGTTTCCCTATTCTGATTGGCCGGTTTATGCCGACCAATGAGAATACTTTCAGAATTTTAAATTACTTTTATTTCTCGGCAATTTCCAATACCCCCTAATTCTTGATATTGCGCCGTTCTAATTTTTTAGAAAGTGATTTTTTTTTATGTAGTTTTTTTTATTTTGAGGTTTGAGCTCTTTTTCGGAGAATGTTTTCTGCCGTTCTAAAGGCGATTTTTTCGGAATCATACTCCTGCCGCACGGAGCTGAGCGCCGAGATTTCTGTTGCGAGCTTCTATGTTTCCTCGCATGTTCCTTCTTGATTCACTTCGCCTCCGCTGGAGTATTTAGACCAAAATAAACTCGGTCTGACTGTCGGAGCTGCCGAGCGCTGCAATGCGCCGCACTTTGCCGACTTGCGATCGTACATGCCTCGGAGTTTTCGAGCGCGCCGCCTCCCGCCCCGGAACGCCTACAGCGCACCTATAGCTACAGGCGCAGCTGAAAGTGGCGAACGCTGCGCCTAGCACTGCATCCCTGCGTCCGACAGGGGGATTCGGGCCGGGAGGCGCAAGCTACTCTAAAAAACGGGCCCGAAAAGCCGATCATAATGTTGCCCTTAAAGTCTTCCTTTCCTGGGGCGGCTCCCCCATGTGAGGACGGTTTCTTTTGTGGCGCTTGATGGTTTTGGCACTGCAACTTGGGACATTTTTCAAAGTTTCCCCAATTTTCGGACTGACTGACCTTCAATTTCTTAAAGTAATGATGGCCACTTGTTTTTTTTACTTAGCTGCTTTTTACTTGCCATAAAAAAGAAAATTCTAACAGTCCATTCAGTAGGACAAATCAGCTACGTATCCACCTGACTTCTGAAAAAACCCCATTTAAGGCAAGAAATCTCACTTATTAAACCTGACAGGGACACCTTTGAAGTGAAAACCATTTTCGGGTAAATACCTCTTGAATCTCATAAGAGAATGCCAAGAGTGTGCAAAGCTGAATCAAAAGCAAAAAAATGAAGAACCTAGAATATAAGACATATTTTCAGTTGTTTCACACTTTTTTTTGATAAGTATATAAAATTCCAATGGTGTCAATTCATAGTTTTGATTCCTTCAGTGTGAATCTACAATTTTTATTGTCATGAAAATACAGAAAACTGTTGGAATGAGAAGGTGTGTCCAAACTTTTGGTCTGTACTGTACATTTCTTTACACTGTATCTATTTTTGTATGTTTTTAGAATTTACTGCAATTCCCCAACTGGGACTTCCTCATTTTTGGATTTTTTTTTCCATATTCAAAAGAATTTTATTGAAACAAAATAGAAGCAAAAGGAAGTAGAAACACTGACATATTGTTATCGCATCAAAATAAACTAACAACACGATAAAACAAATGATAAATTCTCAAATCGAACAGATTGTGCAAGAAACTCACCATGATTATAAATAAATAAAAAAAGAAAAAAGTCTGCACTCAAAACTATCAATAGTTAAGTCAAAGGTATTCAAAGCTGCAAACCATACGAAAACATCCTTTGGAAATCAGTGTAATATAAACACGGGATATTTTTGGCCCCTGAGCTTAAGAGGACTTTGTAAATCCAAAAAGATTCATCAAAATCTACCTTTGGGCCATTGAGTAGACATAGAGGACAGACAGAAAACAGACACCACACACACAGAAAAAAAAAGGGGCGGGGAAGGGATGGAAAGAGAGGGAGGACGAGAGTGGGGGGATGAGAGCTGCCGTATCTCTCGGCAGATGCCACATTGCCTATGTTCGACCTAAGCAGTAAGGGACCGGAAAGCAGATGTGTTCACGAATAGAAGCCAAGGTAACCATGTCCTAATTAATAAGTGTATCCGTTCCTCTGATGTAGCCAAAAGTTCCTCCATGTGGTGGATGTAGGATACTTCAGCAATCCATTCCTCCAACGAGGGAGGTTCTGAGGATTTCCATTGTTTGGGAATAACAGTCTTGGCTGCTTGTTGTAAGTGCCTAAAAAGGGATCTTTTGTATGCTGGGGCTCCCATGTCAAACATAAATAGCAGGGCTACTTCCGGTGTTTTCGGGACTGTGAGTCCAGAGGTCTCTGTAATGGAGTAATACACCGCACTCCAAAAGCCTTGTAAAGCATGGCAGTCCCACCATATATGTAGCATGAGTCGTTTAGTTGTGCCACAGCACCAGCAAACCTCGGGGTCTAGTGGGTACCAGTTATGCAGTAGAAAATGGAAAAATAGAATCAGCTCACCCAAATGTCCATGCATAGACCCTCCGTGCTCTGACCGTGCTCCAAGCAATGCACAGATATGCAACTGTGGAAATCCCGGAGGTCGGCACTGGAGTATGGTAAAATCATCCAATTTTATTGAAGTATTGCCATAAAAATATATATAGTGCAAATAGAAGAAGTATGGAATCACATGGCTAGGAAAACAATCCACCGGTACGCTGACATGTTTCGGGCAATACAATGCCTTTAGTTGTAGCCAATAAAATTCGATGATTTTACCATACTCCAGTGCCGACCTCCTGGATTTCTACCATTTATGCAGGACATGTGGGACCCTGTACCAACTTGTCCATATTTTAAAGCTGGTTTCTTGAGCTTTAGTCGCTGTGACTGCTCTATGGCTAAGATTAAAACACTTATGCCACTGTGAGAGTGTAAAATGTTTGCCAAGTTCTTCCTCCCAATCAACACAATAGGCAGGGAGTTCAGACTGGTCTGCAATGGAGAGTTCTGCGTACAAGGTAGAAATGGAATGCCTTGAAGGTGAATTTTGAAGGCAAGTTGCTCATACTTGGAAAGGGGCTTTTGAGCATTAATGGTGCCACCAAGAGAAGAAATGAAGTGTCGCAACTGCATATATTGGAAATTGAAAGACGTATGAGCAGTAGGATTCATGAGTAACTGTGAGAGTGGCACCGTTCTTGCATCTGTTACATAGAGATGCAAAGGAGTTAATTTGGAGCACCCCAAGAAGGGATATGAGCCAATGCCTGGTGGGAAGGCAGAGTTATCTTAAATTGGCATGAGCGGGCCTGACCTATCTATTAAATTACGACATACTCTATGCAAGAGAGTCTGGGACGGGCTGAAGACTATGCAAATGTCGTCTAAAGCCGTTGCAAGCATTTCCAGAATGAATTTGGAATGTGAATAGGAATTGTTTGGGTTAGGTAGAGAACACGTGGTAAAATTGTAATTTTAAGTATATTGACCCTCCCAAACCATGTAAAGTCTTTTTTAGTCCAGGAGCGTAAGTCCTGACTAATCCGTCCCAGAATAGATTCAAAGTTTAAAGTGGAAATTTTGGATAGGTCTGAGGGAATGGTAATACCCAAGTAGGATAAACCCTGAAGAGGCCACAAGAAGGGATATGTCCGCTTCAGATGGATGAAAAGAGAGGGAAGTAGACTTAGAGCTGTTAATTTTAAGATTCGACCAAGCTCCATATCCATGCAAAACAGACACGAAGGGGGGAAGAGAAGTGGTTGGGTTGGCAGCATATACCAAGAAGTCATTGGCAAATGCTGAGCATTTATATTCCTTCCTAGCAATCCGGATTCCCTCAATCTCCGGATTGTTGCATATTGCATAGAGTAGGTTTTCCATGACTAAAACATATAAGAGTGGAGATAGGTGACATCTCTGCTGCTTACCGTTATAGATCGAAAATGATTCTGACAAGGTTCCGTTAATTTTCAATTTGGCAGTGGGGGACTGATAAAGGACCAAGATTTTTTAAATAAAGATAGATCCGAACCCCAGATGCTGAAGGGTAGAAGTCAAAGAGGACCAAGAGATCCTATCTAAGGCTTTTTCGGCATCCAAGGATAGGACATATAGAGTTGTTTTGTGGGATTGTGCAAAGTGTATAGTATCTAGCGTTTTCAAGGTGTTGTCCCAGACTTCTCTGCCCGGGACAAAGCCTACTTGGTCAGGGTGTATAAGCTCTGGAAGCGCAAAGTTCAGTCTGTTAACTAGAAGTTTGGTGTACATTTTTAAGTCCACGTTTAGCAGAGAAATCAGGCAATAGCTACCGCATAAAGAAGGGTCCTTGCCTGGTTTTGGTATAAGACCAATATGTGCAAGAGTAGAATGAGCGGGTGTATCTGAAGAAACATAATTAAAGGCCTGTAAGAGCAGAGGGGAAAGTTCTTCCTGAAAGGTCTCATAAAATTTACCTGTAAATCCGTAAGGACCTGGGCTCTTCCCTCCCGGTAGGTCTCTAATAACTGAGATAAGTTCTTGAGTAAAGAATGGGTCTCAAATTCAGATGAAAGGATGTCATTAGGAACTGGGGGGAGATTTGGAAATTCTGATCTATCAAGGGGTGATGGTAAGGGTCGAAGCTGATATAGTTTAGAATAAAAGGCATGAAAATCTCTGCTAATCCTTGTATGGACTAAACTGCCACCAGCAGACTTAATATGGGGTATATGCAATTTAGCCATCTGGTGTCACAGATCTGTTGGCTCTCGCCAACATCCTCCCACTCTTGTTACCATATTCTTAAAACCGGCTACGCCCTACTTGCAGGTATCATCGCCGAGAGGTCTCCATTAGTTGTTTGACCTCCATTCTTGCAGAGAGCAGCTCCCGCAATGTCTCTGTTGACAAAGCGTGTTTGTGTTTAAGTTCTAAAGAAGCAATACTGGACAGAGCTGCATTCAATTTAGATGCCCTGTCTCTCTTTAGCCTTGATCCGTGCCGGATCGGGATTCCACGTGTAACACATTTAGCAGATTCCCATTTGACAGTTGGGGCGGATGTATCTTCCGCATGATCCTGTATAAAATTTGCAATGGACTTGGAGACGTCCGTCATGCAAACCGAATCCAATAACAAAGATTCATTTAAACGCCAAGACCAGGTGGGCCTCGAGAGAGAGGGGAGAGTCAACGAGCAATAGACAGGAGCATGATCAGACAAGAGAATATTACCTACTGAGGTTGAGGACACCCACGGAAGAGCGCTATGAGACACCAAGATGTAATCCAGATGGCTATAAATATTATGGGGGGTAGAGTAGAAGGTAAAATCCTTATCGTTCGGGTGTTGCAACCTCCAGACGTCACATAGTCGGAGGAGAGTATAGGCTTTTTTCATTGACTTAATAGTTGAGCAGGGCAAAGAGAATCTGCCAGAAGAGTTGTTTAAGGAGGGGTCTAAGGTAACATTCAGTTCTCTGCATAGAATGACCGTACCCTTAACCAGTGGGGTCAGTTTCTCCACTAGATGGTTAAAGAAGCTGGCATGTCCTTGGTTGGGAGCGTAAGCGTTCACAATGGTGACAGAATGTCTGCCTACATTAAGAATCAAAATTATATAACGCGCATTGTCAGCAGTCCAGCAAAGCCTGGACCTGATGTACCAGGGATTTATGAAGCGCTATCCCTACTAGAGATGGACGAATTGATTCTAACAAAGTGGAATTCATTTAGAATTTCAGGAAAACTTTGGTTGTGCACGAAGCCGAAGTTTGGGGTGATTCGCGGGAACGAAGTGTGTTGTTTTTGGTAAAATGGCCACGCGCACATGGCGTTACATGGGGCAGAGAACCCTGGGAGGAAGAAAGGAACACCCTCAATGACATGTGCAGACATGAAGCCAATCAGCAGCCAGCGGGCTTCTGTGACGTCACAGCCCTATAAATCCGGACGCCATCTTAAATCCTCACACTTCTCACAGTCTGTCCTCGCATAAGCATCTAGCTGCGGCTCTATAGAAGTCATTATAAAACAAACTGCTTTTGTCTGTGATTGGGGGGTGGGGTGGGGTGAGACCACCAGAAGTCTGTGTCAGTTGCACACCTATACTTCAATATATCACTGATCATACGAGATTGAAATAGCCAGAGTTTGGACAACAAGAGAAATCACAGCAAACTAAACTCAAAACTCTGAATCTAAAATGTAACCTTTAATAAATTCATTTAAAAAGATACATATAGACATAAAACCATTTCAGCAGCAAACCATCACTGATAGTTCAGGGACGATATTTAAGACTGTCTCCTGCACACCCTATATACAGATCCTGCACTAAATAATGTCAGGCAGGGTAATCGTCCCGAAAGGGTCGGCCCCACCTCTGTAGGTTCACCCTATTTAATCCCTAATTAAATACTTATGGGCTCTAATACTCTCATAAATAGACACTGGCGTATATATCCCAAGGGTGCACAATGACAGAAAAAATTCTCAAAAATACATCCTCTATCACCTTATATACACAGATAACCCACAAAAAACACCATCAGACCCAATGATTGTAATAAGATGATATACACTTATAGATTACAATGATTGTATACGACCTTGATCTGATGTTCATATTTCTCCATCCATCCCGACGCGTTTCTCCCTGCCCAATATACCAGGGTTCATCAGGGGAACAAAAAGCAGTCACAATGAGCTGAAAGAACAGCAATGATAAAGCTGCCGAATGTGCTGATGATAGCCGCACTTACTGACAATACCTTCCCCTATATATAGGGGATAGACGCGCTCTCTAATGCTCCACGATGCTCGGCGTGCTGTGCAATCTACTGCACGTGCGCATGCCTCATATGATGCCATCGGAACCGGACTGCTCCTTCCGTTCATGCGCAGTTCCGTACCAGTACGGGCTGTAAAGCGGAGCATGGCGCATGCGCATGTACCGCGCTCACGCCAGGCTTCACATGATACCTTGGAAGCTACACTCCTCCTTCCGGTTATGCGCAATTCGCTCTCAATTTCACTGCCGAGCGGGACTTAGTGCTAACATACATTGCGCCTGCGTGGCTTGGTCTACAATGTTACAGGAGTCAGCGTGCAGTTTAGGTTTGGGTTCCAGCCCCCGGGCAGAACCCAGCGCCCGTACACGCTGCGCCTGCGTGACTTCCTATGCGGCACGGAAGATGCCAATCTCCTACCTACAATCACACATGGTCTAGATATCCCCACATAGATACAGAACTCACTCACCAGAAGACAAAACCAGCCATGTCTCCATATCTCACAAGGACAGCATGTCCCATCACTACCACCCTCTGTTTGTTGATAATCAGGGTAGTGTCATGGCATAACCTATATCATTTTGAGAACTTCTTACTCTAATGTAAGTGAATCAGAAAGATACCCGGTACTCACTATGTAAACTTACATATTCTGGGACATCTAGTCCTCCAAGATTAAACAAACGCCCTCTCCCTAAAGTCTCGGTCTGTCAGTAAAGTCTCTATAATAAACACTAAATTAGATCTACTTCAAGAAAAGATACCAATATACAAAAGATATGTATTAAATAATGAGCTTAATATGGGTTTAAGACAATCAGTCCAAGATTAAAACCCAAATGGCATAATACAAATTAGACATGAATCCATAGGTGCCACACTCAGATAAAACAGCCAAAATAGAAATTCTCGTTCAGCCCCTCCGGCTGCAAGGATTTGAGTCGGTATATCCATTCGGTTTCTTTACGTAATAGTTTGTTATCAATGTCCCCTTTTCTAGAGGTTGTTATTATTTTTTCAATACAAAGAAAAACGATACCAGTAGTGTCTCCTCCATGTTCTTGCCAGACGTCTAGAGATGGGGGTCTCTCTCCTATGCCTTATGTCTCCTAGATGTTCTCCGATCCGTACCTTTAATGCTCTTAGGGTCTTACCCACATATTGTTTTTTGCAACTACAGTTGCACAGGTACACTACCCCCTGAGTTCGACAATTCATGAAGTCTCGAATTTCAAACGACTTCCCTGTTACATTTCTTTTATAGTGTTTTGTCTGATCAATAAATTTACAGAAAATACAGGTTCCACATCTGTACATCCCAAGAGGCTTGCGATCTAGCCACGTTCCCTCTCGTCTCGGAGGGACAAAGTGGCTGTGAACCAGTCTGTCCCTCAGAGACCTTCCTCTCCTATATGTATTTTAAGGTCTAGGGGACAGACACTCTGCCAAATCCGGATCTGTTCTCAAAAGTCGTTTTTTTGGGGGTATTGGGATTCAGTAGAGCATTTCTATCCCTGCCCAGGCCGTTCTTAAATGCTGTCTGTAGAGTTGGTAAGGGGTATCCTCTTTCGAGGAACCTATCTCGGAGATCGCCCGCTTGTGTATAAAACTCCTCTATTCTTTAAGAACAACGATGAACAAATGTGTAGAGACTTAGGTATTTCTACTGAGGATCTCCCGGGAGTTAGGACTCTGGTTGGACTGTTAGAGGAGCGGGAACAGGAGGTGGGGACAGGACCACAAAAAAATTTGAAGTTAAAGAGCAGGAGGTTTCCTCCGCCCCAAGAGACCCCAGAGATTGATATATTTTTAAAAATGGTAACAAAAAAAATTTAGAGCGATTAACAAAGAGGAGTTCCACACACATGCATTCATCGAACTTTACTAGACAGGAAATGGTGGCTCTGAAAGAGTTGGAATCTGACCCCAAAATCATAATTAAACCTTCAGATAAGGGGGATAATACGGTGATAATGGATCACGATAAATATGACTTGATGTGTAGTAAGATCCTGGAGGATAAAGAAAATTATGCCATTTTAAGGGATGATCCGATTGAGAGATACTTGGAGGAATTGGAGGCGATTGTGATCCAGGGAGTAGATGATGGTATTCTCTCGGGAGACGAGGCTCGCTTCTTACTTCCTAAAAAACCGCAGGTGGCAACTTTCTATTCATTACCAAAAGTTCATAAAGGTTTGTCCCCATTAAAAGGACGCCCCATAGTGTCAGGGATTCAGTCACTTACACAAAATGTGGGCATCTATATTGATCAAGTACTGAAGAACTTTGTGGTAACATTGCCCTCCTATCTACGAGATACATCTGATCTCCTCAAAAAACTGGAAGGAATTTATGTAGAGAAGGATGTTCTTTTGGCCTCAGTGCATGTGGAAGCACTGTATAGCAGTATTCCACACCACTGGGGCCTACATGCGGTAGAAACGTCTCTCAAAACAAGAGGCAGACAATTTGAAAAACATAACGAGCTTGTTTTGAAACTACTGGAGTTCGCGTCGACCCATAACTATTTCCTCTTCGGACTCAGGGTCTACCACCAGCTCAGGAGCACCGCAATGGGGAGCCCATGCGCTCCCTCGTATGCTAATTTGTTCCTGGGCTGGTGGGAGACGGCCCTGGTGTTCGGAGAGGAGATGGAAACCCATACAAAAAACATTCTGTATTGGGGCAGGTACATCGACGACGTCTTCGTGCTGTGGCAGGGCACGAGGTGGTCGTTTAAGGAGTTTATTGATGTACTAAATGTGAATGAGATTGTCTCAGATTTACATACGAGATACAGATGTCTGAGATAGCCTTCCTGGATTTCAAAATCTATATAGATAATATGGGTTTTATCCAAACGCGAACTCACAGGAAGGAGACCTCTACTAACAGCCTACTAAGATGGGAATCCCACCATCCCACTAGTCTTAAGAAAGGAATCCCTAGGGGCCAGTACCTTAGGGTTCGCAGAAACTGCTCAAGGTTAGAGGAGTTTTATACACAAGCGGGCGATCTCCGAGATAGGTTCCTCGAAAGAGGATACCCCTTACCAACTCTACAGACAGCATTTAAGAACGGCCTGGGCAGGGATAGAAATGCTCTACTGAATCCCAATACCCCGCAAAAAAAACTACTTAAATGGATTTCGTATCATAGGCACATTTGGCGATCAAAACCATGAATTCAGAAAAATCCTACGAAAACATTAGGGGATTTTGAGAACAGATCCGGAATTGGCAGAGTGTCTGTCCCCTAGACCTCAAAGTACATATAGGAGAGGAAGGTCTCTGAGGGACAGACTGCTTCACAGCCACTTTGTCCCTCCGAGACGAGAGGGAATGTGGCTAGATCGCAAGCGCCTTGGGATGTACAGATGTGGAACCTGTATTTTCTGTAAATTTATTGATCAGACAAAACACTTTAAAAGCAATGTAACAGGGAAGTCGTTTGAAATTCGAGACTTCATGAATTGTCGAACTCAGGGGGTAGTGTACCTGTGCAACTATAGTTGCAAAAAACAATACGTGGGTAAGACCTTAAGAACATTAAAGGTACGGATTGGAGAACACCTAGGAGATATCAGGCATAGGAGAGAAACCCCTATCTCTAGGCATGTCTGGCAAGAGCATGGAGGAGACACCACAGGTATTGCTTTTCTTTGTATTGAAAAAATAATAACAACCTCTAGAAAAGGGGACATTGATAACAAACTATTACGTAAAGAAACCGAATGGATATAATGACTGAAATCCTTGCAGACGGAGGGTCTGAACGAGAATTTATATTTTGTATGTTTTATCTGAGTGTGGCACCTATGGATTCAGGCATAATTTGTATTATGCCATTTGGGTTTTAATCTTGGACTGATTGTCTTAAACCCATATTAAGCTCATTATTTAATACATATCTTTTGTATATTGGTATCTTTTCTTGTAGTAGATCTAATTTAGTGTTTATTATAGAGACTTTACTGACAGACCGAGAATTTAGGGAGAGGGAGTTTGTTTAATCTTGGAGGACTAGATGTCCCAGAATATGTTAGTTTACATAGTGAGTACCGGGTATCTTTCTGATTCACTTACATTAGACTAAGAAGTTCTCAAAATGATATAGGTTATGCCATGAAACTACCCTGATTATCAACAAACAGAGGGTGGTAGTGATGGGACATGCTGTCCTTGTGAGATATGGAGACATGGCTGGTTTTGTCTTCTGGTGAGTGAGTTCTGTATCTATGTGGGGATATCTAGACCATGTGTGATTGTAGGTAGGAGATTGGTATCTTCCGTGCTGCATAGGAAGTCACGCAGGCGCAGCGTGTATGGGCGCTGGGTTCTGCCCAGGGGCTGGAACCCAAACCTAAACTGCACGCTGACTCCTGTAACATCGTAGACCAAGCCACGCAGGCGCAATGTATGTTAGCACTAAGTCCCGCTCGGCAGTGAAATTGAGAGCGAATTGCGCATAACCGGAAGGAGCAGTGTAGCTTCCAAGGTATCATGTGAAGCCTAGCTTGAGCGCGGTACATGCGCATGCGCCGTGCTCCGCTTGACAACCCGTACTGGTACGGAACTGCGCATGAACGGAAGGAGCAATCCGAATCCGATGGCATCATATGAGGCATGCGCACGTGCAGTAGATTGCACAGCACGCCGAGCATCGTGGACCATTAGAGAGCGCGTCTATCCCCTATATATAGGAGAAGGTATTGTCAATAAGTGCGGCTATCATCAGCACATTCGGCAGCTTTATCATTGCTGTTCTTTCAGCCCATTGTGACTGCTTTTTGTTCCCCTGATGAACCCTGGTATATTGGGCAGGGAGAAACGCGTCGGGATGGATGGAGAAATATGAACATCAGATAAAGGTCGAATCCCCTCAATGTAATCTATAAGTGTATATTGTCTCATTACAATCATTGGGTCTGATGGTGTTTTTTGTGGGTTATCTGTGAATATAAGGTGATAGAGGACGTATTTTTGAGAATTTTTTCTGTCATTGTGCACCCTTGGGATATAAACGCCAGTGTCTATTTATGAGAGTATTAGAGCCCATCAGTATTTATTTAGGGCTTGAATAGGGTGAACCTACAGAGGTGGGGCCGACCCTTTCGGGACGATTACCCTGCATGACATTATTTAGTGCAGGGTCTGTATATAGGGTGTACAGAAGACAGTCTTAAATATCGTCCCTGAACTATACACTATCAGTGGTGGTTTGCTGCTGAAATGGTTTTATGTCTATATGTATCTTTTTAAATGAATTTATTAAAGGTTAAATTTTAGATTCACACCTATACCTCAACCAGCGTTCTGTATCTGCTGCTCCATAGAAGTCATTATAAAACAAACTGCTTTTATCAGCGAGATTGGGGCCAAAGAGTTTCACAAGTGGTTCACTTGCACACATTTAACGCTACCAGCATTATCATTTTGTTTTAGTTTGGGGTTTTCTCCCTATAGTCCAGGGTGGGTGTAATTCTGCCCCATATACCTCTCAATTTCATCTGTTCATTTCGCAGGTCCAAGAAAGTAGCGGCACAGGGGCTCAGCAAGGCAGCGGCGGTAGTAGTCACTCAGTGCGGAGCGTTTGCGGTAAAATCACCTACTCGGCGGTGTGGCAGTTTTTTGCTAAGACACCGGAGGAGCCGAACATGGGTATATGTAGAATCTGTGGGTAGAAAGTGAAGCGTGGCCAGCGAGCTAACGTTGGCACCACAGCCCTGCGTCAACACATGCAGCGTCACCATCCAGTAGCCTGGGAGAAATGTGTCCACCCAGTGGCACGCATGCCATTTCAACCAGTCATGGCTCCACCACCTCTGCCGAAGGGAGCTGTTTGTCTTTCGAGGAGGGCTGAGCCATGCGCTCTGCATGGCGCACATGTTCAATCTGGTTGTCAAAAGGTTCCTGAAGTCTTCCACCCATCTTCAAGACATTTTAAAAATGGCTAGGAAACTGTGCATGCCCTTCATCCATTCCTACAAAGCCAAGTACACCCTCCTTGAGCTGCAGCGGCAGAACGGCCTCCCCCAACATAGGCTGATATGCGATGTTTCCTACCGTTGGAATTCCAGCCTCCATATCTTGGACCGACTCTATGAACAGAGAAAGGCCATTAACGATTTTTTATGATCCAAGCGGACAGGAGTACTCCCCTGTGTAATTTTGATGTCAGCCAGTGGCAGCTCATGCGTGACACCTGTCATTTGCTCAGGCCCTTTGAGGAGGCCACGTTATTTGTCAGTCGCCAGGAATACAGGACGAATAACGTCATTCCACTGATTCATGTCCTGGAACAGATGCTGCAAAATCTGACTGGACAGGGGACTGGAGACGTGCAACTACATCTCACGGCCACATGAGTCCAGTGGGGGCTGAACTGGATGAAAAGGAGGAGGAGGACATTGGAGAACAAGCAGTTTCTGGCGAAATGAGTGGTTTTTCTACTCAGGTGACAGGAGAGGAGGATCAGGAGCAGCTGGAGGAGGTAGATGTAGATGGTGAAGACGAGGCAGATGACCCAGAAGCACCATGGCAGTATACAGTGGAGATGGAGGCAGGGAGTCCCTCAGAGTCACTTGCGTATTTGGCCCGCTGCATGCTGATTTGCCTGGCTAGTGACAGCCGAATAGTCACCATCCAGCAGAGGGATGACTTCTGGTTCTCCACCCTCTTGGACACTAGCCACTGGTCCAAAATGGGAGCCTTTTTCCACCTGCCGAAAGGGAGGAGAAACTGGCGTACTATAGAGAAATCCTGTGTAGTCAGTTGGCCTCTGCCTATGTGCAGCATGGTCCATCCTCTGTCAGGTCTGACCGGGGGGTTCCTCATCGCTCACGTACCACTGCTATGGCTGCTGTGGGGAGGTGGGGGGTAGGAGCAGAAGAACCTACATCAGCAGCAGCCTAAGTCTGGAGTCGTTGATGAGCAGCTTCTTTTACCCGCCTAGTGAGGAGAGTACTCAGCAGCAGCAGGACCTGGAGCAGACCCTGAACCAGCAGGTGGTGGCCTACTTGGAGAGCACTCTACCACCCCAGTTAGAAGATCCGCTGGACTACTGGGCAGCCAAACTGGATGTGTGGCCGCAACTTGCCGAGTTTGCAGTGGAGAAGCTGTCCTGCCCGGCCAGTAGTGCGGCGGGGGCCATCGTTACCCCAAGGAGAACCCGCTTGTCCACCTGAAATGTGAACAGACTGACCTTTGTCAAGATGAATCAAGCGTGGATCATCCAGGATTTCCACACACCAATGCGTCAGATTACATCACCCATGACGCCTCACCAAAACTTTGAGAAACTTTGAGAAATGAGTCTGGGTTCAAACTACCTGCCTCAGCCACTATTCTGATACCGCCACCCGCCTGATGCCACACATCTGCTGCCAGTTTCTCCATCTGCCTACCACCATCTTTACCAAGGACTGGTATTGCCACCCCCCTCCACACTCTGTCATTATGCCACTCTGTGGGCTCCTGATGTTGCTGCCACCTCCAGAATTTGTCATTGTGCCACTCTCTGACCTCATGCTGCTGCAGTGGCTGCTGCCATAACCTCCACACTCTGTCATTGTGCCACTGTCTGACCTCATGCTGCTGCTGTTGATGATGTCATCTCCACACTGTGTCATTGTGCCACTTTGTGGGCTCCTGATGTTGCGGCCACCTCCAGAATTTGTCATTGTGCCACTCTGTGGCCTACTCATGCTGCTGCCAAGTGACCGCTGTCTCACTGGAACACCCTGTGGTTTCCTAATGCTGTTTTCACCCTCATCACTCTATGACGTTGTCACTATGTTTGGTTTTCCCCTTCTTTTCATCTGTCAGAAGGAATGAAAAGGATCAGGATTGTCTGATGATTAGCTAGCCAAAAGCAGGAGTGGTTATCTCTGTTTTGGATCAACTCCTGTTTGTTTTTGGCCTTGGCAATACTGATGGATTATTGACCGATTGAAAGCGGACACTGACGGATGAAAGGAGGGGCAAAATGATCAGAGACATCAACGCAAAATTACTTCCGACATCCTCTCCACTCTTTTGGGGGGTGGGGGGGCCTCTACATGTATCAGCGTTTGACAGAACAGGTTCTGTCATATTCCGTGGAATCATCTGGTGATGGTGTAAAGCTCTGGCCTCATGGAGTGACACCTGCTGTGATGTCCCCTTACTGTGCTGCGATATGTGGCGACTCCAGGAACCTACTATTGTGTTCTTATTGTAGTATATTGGCCTTTAGCTCGTTTCTTTCCAGCTGGTGCTGACATGACTTTATCAGGCTGCATTCCTGCTTCAGTTTTTTTGGTCAGTTTTGCCCTGTAAGTGCTCAGGGAATTTTAGAGTGAAGCGATTCTAAGAGCGGCGGCAGTCATCTGCGTGTCATACTAAAACACAGCATTGTATGAAGACCAAACCACGCTCTCTCTGCATATTTCAACATGGCACAATGTTCTACAACACCCTACAGGCTCTCCCCAGCCAGGAAATAGCTGTTTTTTAAGGCGGTTTGCCGCAAATAAATTCGGGTCGAATCGAATTTTTGAGAAATTCGCCCATCTCTAATCCCTACTCCCCTGGATCTGGACTCCCATTTTTTTGCAAAGAACCATTCTGTGTAGTATTTGTTACGAATACATGGTATATGTCCCACTTTAAAATGCGTTTCTTGGAAGCAAACTATTTTAATTTTCTGTTTATGGAAGTGGTAAAGAATTTGAGATCTTTTGCTTGGGATGTTGAGGCCTTTTACATTGAACGAGGCAAAAGATATATCCGCCATACTGCAAATCAGGATGTAAATTAGAAAGAGAGAAAAAAAAAGGAGAGGAGTGGGGGTTGAAAGGAAGGCAAAGATAAAGAGGAAAAAACAGCACACACAACAGACAAACATGACAAACCAGAGAGCAGGAGAACAAATTAAATTTATCCTACAGCTGGGACTAAGTTAGTGACTTGTTAAAGTCGATTGTCTCCAGGACCTAATATAAGGCCTGTATTGGGACCAAACCCTATTGGGGGGTGAGAAAGGGAACTCTCTTTCATATTTCAACAGAGAAAGGGAACTCTGATGGGGACGCAGGGTGTCCGAGCTCCCCATGAGGTGACCTATGATTAGAGGAAAGGTAGCTGGCTAGCACTAATAAAGTTTTTAAACACTATGAGAGGGAAAGGGAAGAGAAAAGAGAAGGGGGAAGGAGAGGAATCATTCTGCTCTAGTGTGGAGCTTATGGCACTAACAGATAAAATAGAATTAATTCACATTAACATAAAGTCCTGACATGGTATAACAGACTTTTGCATCCAAAAAACTGCTGGTTTAAAAGGATACTCATGGCCCAAAAGGGCCCAGTCAGAATCTCAAGGCGGGGTAGAGTTGGTTGAAGAGTCTGTGCGGTGGCGGCATCGCTGGTTTCTCCTGGGAGGAAGTCCTGGTAAATTCGTAGGCCCCCATAGGGGTCTTCTGAGGGCGGGGTCAATAGAGGGCCAAGGAGGAAGAGTAATGTTCTGGATATTTAGTCCCTGGAAAACGGGAATGTTGTCCGGGGAGCGGATGGTAAAGGACTTGTCTCCATCTCGTACAAAGAGGGCAAATGGAAAGCCCCAGCGATAGGGGATGTTGCGGTCTTGTAGAATAGATAAGAGAGGCTTTAAGGTGGCCCTCTGGGCTAGAGTGTGTCTTGACAGGTCTTCAGGCAGCAATATGGAAGTGCCCTTGTAGAGGATTTTTTTGTTGTTGACAGGCCCTCCGTAAAATATCCTCTCTCACTTGGTAGAAATAAATCTGACAGATAACATCTCTCGGTTGCTTTGGGTCCAAAGTTGGATGGCAAAGGGCCCTATGGGCTCTGTCCATTTCAATGGGAGTAATGGGAGCTCTGCTGAGCAGATCATTGAAGATAAGTGTTAGGACTGATGAGATGTCATTGGGTGCAACTGATTCAGGTAGACCTCGGATTCTAATGTTGTTGTGTTTGCTTCTGTTCTCCAGGTCATCAACGTGTTGTTGTAACGCAAATATTTGAGTAGAGTATTGAGACGTAGATGATTGCAAGGCTTGGATGGACATTGAGTTGGATTGTTGAGTTTGGTCCAATGTAGAAACTTTAGAATTCAATACAGACAATTCGGAGCGAAAGGGGTAAACTCCTGTTTACATTCGTCTATGATTTGTCTTGCTAACATTGAGAGATCATTTTTGGACGGCAAGAACTGCATTAAGCGGTGAAGATCAGACAGCGTGAATGGTTTGCTCTCTGCTGGAATGTTAGATAAGTAGTTGGGTGAACCCTGGAAGTCATCATAAGACAAATTCACCAAACGGGCTGTAGTGGGATTTTGTTCAAGTATAGCTGGGATCCCATCTAGACTGTTTGGAACAGGTAGTGAAGTATGATCTAGAGTAACGATTTTGTGGTGGGAGGATCGTCCTGTTGTGCGCTGGTCTGAGGAAGGAGGAGTTACCTCAGAAACGCCACCTACAGCGCCTGGACGTGAGGATGTTCACCGCGAACACAGGCAACCACTCTCCTTCTCTGTATGTATGTACAAGTATGGACTAACACTACAGTTGGCATCACGTTATAAATATAAAGAAAATGGTAGCAAGGTTTGCCATATTAATTGGTGATGAAATAGGCAAGATCCCTGTGGGTGTCTGGGGGGCAGGAGGGATTAGGACTGCAACCAGTGGGACCGGAGAGTCTAAAATGAATAAGGTGGGGGAGACACAATCCCCACAGGTCTCAACAGTACCTTGTCTTAGTATGGATTGGGGATCCAGGGAGGTCTCCGGCAGAACGAAGTCCTTCGATACGCCTCCGGCGGCTCTCTCAGGCCGGGATCGCTCCGGAGAGGCGCTCACAACCACAGCTCCCGCTGCCACCTGAGGAGGTCCCAGCCGCACGACCTGCGGTGAGATGCTCAACTGTGGCAGGACCACGAGGAGCGGAAGTAAGGCTGGAGCACCATCTTTGAAAAGGTCGCGGCATTCGCTGCCGCTGCTGGTCTGGGGCCCCCGGGTATCTGGAGAAGCCACTAGAGTCGGGTCCCGATGAGGCGGTGATCCGGGCTTGTCTTGCAGCCACAGGTCCGACTCAGGGACGGAGTGTTGGGATGTGCCAGGCTGGAGTCCTGGGAGCGGGGGTTTGCCGCCATATTGCCTCGTCTTGCGGCGCGTGGAGGCAGAGTGTGCCGGCAGCTGTGAGAGCTGAAAAAAGCCCCAAAGTCACCTTGTGGGGAAGCAGGGCGAGTGGAAGGCTTAGAGCCTTTCTTTTTGATAGCCTTTCCCAGTTTTATATATTTGTAGCCAGCTGAAATAGGGTGGATGGCTGGGGATCTCGGAGAAGCACGTCCTTACTCCTCCATGCTCAGGACACGCCTCCCATTTTTGACAGCAGAACATGCTTACTGCAAGGCTGGCAAATCCACAAAAAGAGAACTTACTAATGACGCCAACTATGCAGGAAAACAGCTGCCATGTCTGATCAACAACTATGTTTGATTTAGCAGAATGAACTCATAAGAGATTTTGATAAGTAACCATAGCAATAATTGAAAAGTAGGATAGAGGTCAAGATCAATGACAACCAATAAACTAACAAAGGGGTGTTAACAAGGAAATTGGGGGAAGAATTAATTATGTGACTAACCAATAATGGATGGAGTCTATGCATAATGATGTATTGATGTATTAGTTCATTAACATAAACACGCCCTAAAATTGGGAGCTATAACCACGTGTATTTGGAATAAACAATATAGATTTGCTATTGACATCCTTTGACAGTTTTCATTTCTCTCCTACAAGCATATGCTATATTATTATCGATTACTAATTTTTACACCACACAAGGAGAGGTTAGCAGGTCTTTTGACAAAGAACCTAAAAATCCTCCTTGTGTTGGTGAAGTTGCTCAAGGAGCTGATGTATCTGGTGTTTTTGATGTTTTGATGTTCTATTTTGATCTTATCTCTAAAGGCTTTTTGCTGTCTGTTGTTTAAAGGGGTTGTATCATTTCATTAAATGGTCTTCAGAATAAGGGGACAGTGAAAACTGGCAACTTTGCAATTGGATGTGTCCCTTATCTTCGTTTTCTGTAAACACTGTACCCCAGTGTCGGTCGGATCCCACCTCCTTGCATTTCATTGGCTGACGGCTCTACTAATTTACATTCTGTCTGGCCCCCAGTCGAGCAAGCATTCCTGCCTCTCTCACGCAGAATAAGGGGTTGGCAACAATTCACTCTGTATAGCCACCAGCTCCTCATTGACACTGCAGCTGCTTCTACAATTAGAAAGCAGCAGAATTGTGTCTCGGTGCCTAATGATCCTGGGTGTAAACATAGGAGGGAGACAGATCTGTGCTCTGGATGAGTTCATAGAAGACTGGATTCAACTGTAACAAACCTCCAGCTGTGAGAGGAGAAGAGATCATTGCTTTGAGTTCATAGAAGACTGTCTAGACTGAATGCAGGGCCGTGGTATGTAAACAGCTCTTACAAAATAAGACTGCATAGGGAGAGGACAGTGACATGTGGACTCAGAGATGGGGGGGGGACACACTGACTCGGGAGCGAGCATGAACAGTGAAGGGGGTGGATGATGTCACCCCCCTTCAGTTAAGAAACACCCAGCTGGGAGGAGAAGAAACGCCCCTGGATTTCAGGAACTGAGAGAATCAAGTTTCAAGAAAACAGCCAAACTGATGAAGCGATACATCCCCTTTAAGTTTGAGTCATTAGGTTGGTTCACAGAATAAGGGATATTTTGGTTGTGTGTATAAATATAGTTTAGGGAACTTCTTGACCTAGTTTCTTTGCTTTGTTACTGTGAATATAACTGAGGTTAGAGGATTATCTATTTTTGAACCAGAGTTCAATTCATATCCAGATTTTTAGTGTTCTTGATTTTGTTTAATAAGTTACACACCTTGATTATAATGAAGAAAGTCTGCTTAAAGGGGTTTTGCCAAGAAGTGAGTTCCTCAGCTAACAGGCTGAATTTGAGGCTTGAGCCTTGAAAAAAGGGGCGTTGTGTTTCTGTGTTTAAAAAAACAAGTACCTCCTCTGTGATGTCATCACTCCACCTCCCATGCACATTCCAAAGGCTCAGTCTCTGTAGTTGAACAAACATTGTTTGGCTAAATCACAGAAGATAACTATTGTGCACAAGTTAATGGGTTTTGTTTTCTCCCACGTATCTGCTCAGGAGAGATGATAAGCTCCGGGCAGGCAGCTTTCTTTCATTCCTTCACAAACTGCTGCAGGAGGGTGGGGGAGGGGAGGGGGAAGGAGGGCCGAGCAGTGAGCCAGGGAGCGTCTGCATTTTTACTCAGATAATTACATTACAACCAGTGGATTCTCTATACAGGAGAGACAGGATCTTTTTTCCCCGGTCCCTTCAAAGCTCGTTCACGTTTCCTGCCATCAGATAAGAAGTGCAAACAATGCAAGAGCCGCCAGATCAGCTCCTGTCAGCTTCTGGTCGTGTCTAATGTAAATTGTCAGGGCATGAAAGCCACGCTGCAGCTGTCACAAGCTTCACATTTTTTAATTACATATATTTAGAAAAGTGATTAAAAACCCATTTCGGAGGATCCCACATCAACATTAGATCGTGGCAAAACCCCTTTAAGTAATGGAGGTTAAGGGCTGGCATGTAAAGTACTCATGCCAGAACACATTGTCCAAAGTGCCAAGTGGGTGTGATCCTTCAAGGTGTAGGGGAAAATCCATATATGATTCTGGAAATAGAACCATTTGCATTGCTTACGCCACGGATAGATTTTGCTAGTATTCAGGTCCTTGGGAGAACTTGAAGGACTGCTTATAGAAGGGTGAATTTGCATTGTAAGTAGAGAGGACAGACTTTGGCTGAAGTTGCAGATATAGTGATGGCCTTTAATTTGTCCTTGTAGTACGATGCCGTTGAGGCGAAATCCGGATACAGGATTTGTGGAATGTTGACAGCTCCCACATGGGCCAGAGGATCAATAAGTTGTTTGGTTTGTGAAGAGTTAAGTTGCTGAAGTGTTGAGTGTTGCTGTCTAGATTAGGAAATAGCAAACAGAGTTCAGAGGTGTTCCAAGTGTCAGCAAGTGTACATCTATCTGTAACCTGGGTGTGTAGTGTGCGGAATTCCCCGGTTGATTATTATTGTTGTTCAATATGTTGTTAATCAGAACCTGAAGAGCTCACCTGAGGACATCTACAGAGGTGGGCCTCACCAGAAGGGCAAGCTTGCCTGAGGGAGGTGTGGTCGTATTGAATTAAAGAGGTTATGTCATTTCATTAAATGGTCTTCAGAATAAGGGGACAGTGAAAACAAGCAACTTTGCAATTGGATGTCATTAGCAAAGCTGTCTTGTTTTCACAGTCTGCCTTATCTTTGTTTTGTGTAAACGCAGTTCCCCAGTGCTGGTTGGATTCCTCCTCCTTTCATTTCATTGGCTGACGGCTCTACTAATTTACATGCTTTCTGGCCCCCGGTCGTATTCATGGGAGCAAGCATTCCTGCCTCTCTCACTCAGAGTAAGAGACCTTTCCAATTTCACTCTGCACAGCCAGCAGCTGCATAGTAACCCTGCAGCTGCTTCTACAATCAGAAAACAGCATAATTGTGCCTCGGTGCTTAAATTCTCCTGCCGTGCATTCCTGCCTCCCTCACTCAGAATAAGGGGTCGTTAACATTTCACTCTGCACAGCCAACAGCATTAACACTGCTGCTGCTTTTACAATCAGAAACAGAAGAATTGTGCCTCGGTGCTTAAGATCTGTGCTGCTCTGGATAAGTTCATAGAAGACTGGATTCAACTGTTTCAAACCTCCAGCTGTGAGAGGAGATCAATGCTGCTCTGAGTTCATAGAAGACTGTGGTATGTAAACAGCTCTTACAAAATCAGACTGCATAGGGAGAGGAACGACAGTGACATGTGGCCAGAGAGGGTGGGGAGAGCACACTGACTGTGAGTGAGCATGAACAGTGATGGGGGGGGGGATGATGTCATCCCCCTTCAGTTAAGAACAATGAAACAGACGAACTGATGAAGTGATACATCCCCTTTAAGGATTTATTATTTAGTTCTAGTTTTGCCGGACAAGACTCAAATTTATAGGGAATTGGACTAGTAAATCTGACGCACACACAGAGGTGCAGGGAATGACTGCTATACAGGTAGTAAAGATGCGTGAGGGGAAAAAGGGAATAGAAAGAGTCAGAAAATTGATGGATGAGATACACATGGTTCCAGAAGGCAGATTAAATGAAGAGATATGGAAAAAAGTATTGGAGGAAAGGAGAGGGTGGCTACAGGACAATTGTTAACACAGGCACAGAAGTGGCACATGGTCTCTAAGTTACTGACTTCAGGCACATTATGGGAAAGAAATATGTTTATAATACAATAGACAAGCGAGTGAGACCCCAGGTTTCTAAAAGGCATTCCCAGGGACCAGATCAGGATTATGCACAGACTAATACAGAGGACACGGGGAAATCCAAAGGAGTGTTCCCCTTTGTACCCGTAAGTGAATGTTGCCATCAGACACAGAGGGAGTCACTTGCATCCATTCTTGATATACCTGTCCCCACTATGGTGAATCAACCAGTTCAGACCCCTGCTGACACTTATTATACACGGAGTAAGGGACAGGTGCCAGAGGGAATAAACTTAGATGCCATGAGAAGTGTCAGACCCAAGAGAGGTACACATGACACTTGCTCCCCATTTCTTACACAATGATCAGACAACAGATTCCCAGATGATGGTGAGATCAGAGAGAGAGAGGGTGAAGGAAGAGACTCTGGATAATTCATTGTTATTAGATAACCAGGACATTGCTACTTCAGAACCTGAGGATTTCAGACAGTCTTTTAGGGAATTAAAAGGGGAAATCTCAAAAATCTATAAAACAATAGACAAATGGTCCCCTGAAAGAATAGATAATCCAAATCATCGTTCAAATGTTGAAGATAGAGACAGGGTTAGAAGCCAGAGAGAAGAATTTCAACAGGTTCTTGGAGAGATGCAGACCTTTAACCAAACCATGCTAGATGTCTGCAATCGCCAAGCTGGGGAACACCCTAGAATGTCAGAATTGGAGGTAGCTGATCATTATCCACACCTTTCCCCAGATCTCAGCCGACATATCCCAGACTGGGTGCTGGGAATAACAGTAAAGTACTAATGCCAGTGAATCCCCCTCAGCAGACTTCAGGGATGTCTGATGAGTTCCCATCATCACCACCAGCTGGAGTTGGTCCCTTAACCCCTTAAGGACCCTGGACATATGAGTATGTCCCAAGGACCCTAAGGGGCTTTGCAGGGGGATCGCTCCGCAATCCCGCCGCACAGCCGGCAGGTGTTAGCGGCTGATTGCAGCTAACACCCGGCAGTTACAGCGCGGACGGGCGTCGTCGCCTGCTCGCGCTGTTTAACTCCTTAGACGCTGCGGCAAAAATGAACAAAGAATGAAGAACGGTGCCGCGCACCATTCTTCCCGGCGATCGGGACATCAGCGGTGCGATCGCTGAGTCCCGATGGGCTAACCTGGCAGCTGGTAGCCTTGTGAAACCGCCATCTTGGTACAGCCTAATGCATTGTCTTCCGATTCAATGATATTTATTAGAATAAAAGTAATTACAAAGCATAGACATGCAGAATAAAAATGTCTGCAAATGCAACAGGCATACATCAACAATGACGGTGAAGAGAATAAAATGTAAAATGTAACAACATGTCGCAATAATAAATTGACAAAGAATTCTGAGGGAACACTTATATACACGTATTTTAAGATGACACGAAGGAAGGGAAATGTCACAATCAGGTATCTGAATATGTTCAGTGCTATATAGAATCAACAAGCAAACAAGAAAAATAACAAATGGAGTAAGTCTAATACCTAATCATGAGGCAAAATGATACAAGTACATGGCCTCTGCATCAAAAGGACTTTAACGGTCCAAAGTTAGAACATTAATCAAGGACGTGCGTTTTGGCCATCGGACGGACCAACAAAACACACACCACGACATCTCACATATACCACACACACTCACAACAAAAGAAAAAAATAAAAGAGGGAAAAAATGGACGGGGCGGAAAGGGAGACAATTATGGCAAGGGGCAAGAGGGAGGGGGATAGAAGGGAACGATGTAAAGGCATCTATGGGCAGCAGACGAGTCCCATGGTCTCAGAGGTTGCTTCCTGTCCGCGCACTAAGGGATTGGAATGTGGAGGAACTCTCAAACTGGACCCAGGGAGCCCTAATGCATTGTCTATTAACGATCGCGCCCCCTAGTGGTGAAGCGCCCTAGGGGGGACACACTGTTACAGTAAAAAAAATAAAGTTTTAAAGTACAATAAAAAGTATTAAAAGTTCAAATCACCCCCCTTTCCCCATTTTACAAATAAAAATAAAATAATAAACCGTTACACAGATTTGGTATCGCCTCGTCCGAAAAAGTCCAATCTATAAAAATATAACATCATTTATCCCGTGCGCTGAATGCCGTAGAAGAAACAAAATTCCAAACATCAAAATTGCATTTTGTGGCCATTTCACGTTGCATAAAAATTGGAAGTAAAGTGATCAAAAAAGTCGCATGCATTCCAAACTGCTAGCGATAAACAGTGCACTTCAGCCCGCAAAAAATTCCGCTGTAACCGCCGGGTGTTAACAAAGCCCCTTAGCGACCCTGGGACGTACTCCTCCGTCCAGGGTCGTTAAGGGGTTAAGCCCACGCAATGTATGTTCAGTCGCCTCATTGTTAGTGACACTGAGCCAGTGAATCTTTTAGGAGCTGACTTATTATCAAAAATCAAAGCACACATCCAGTACTTGCCGGATGGCACTGTATAGCTACAAGGCACTCTAAATGAGGAAGAAATCTGTTTATTTGCTGCTTGTGATCACAATCCATGAAGCATGTATGTTTCCTCATTAACACCTGATGAGATGGAGACTTTGCTTCAGTCAGTGCCCCAAGATTTATGGACAACAAGTGCCACAGATGTAGAAAGGCTAAAAGTACCACCTGCCAAGGTATAATTGAAAGAGGGGGTTCCCCTGCCAAGGAAACCCCAGTATCCCCTCTGTATTGCACAGACAGATGCTATTTCCCAGGACATACAAGAACTTTTAGCAAAAGGAGTAATTGTTGAGATTGTATCCGCATGCAATACTCCATTATACCCTGTAAAGAAGCGAGTGGAAAAGGGCCAGCCTCCCAAATATCACATGGTTCATGATCTCCGTGCAGTCAATGCAGTGACTGTTTTCAATTCACCAACTGTCCCAAATCCGTACACATTATTGGCCCAAATTCCTAGTACCGCCAACCATTTCACTGTTCTTGATCTTACCAATGCATTCTGGTCCATGCCTTTGCACAAAAACTCATGGTATCTTTTTGCTTTTACCCACAATTCCAGGCAGTACAGTTGGAAAGTGTTACCCCAAGGGGCACAAAACTCACCCAGCATGTTCTCTGCAGCCATGTCACAGGTGGTGGAGAATGCGGGCAGAGTGGCCTCTCCCATCAACTGACACAGTGCTCCTGTTGTACATTGATGATATTTTACTCCGTACATCCTCCTTAGAAATGTGCAAACAGGCATCAGTCTCTTTCCTCACATTTCTACATGACAAAGGCTGTAAATCTTCAAGGAAAAAGCTACAATTCTGCTGTACTACAGTGGTATTTTTGGGAGTGCAACGTCTCACTACTGAAAGGAAAAAAGCAGTGGAAAACATTCTCCTTCCAAACTCAGTATCTTCACTTCGAACTTTTCTGGGATTAGTCTCCTACTGTAGGCCATGGTTGCGCAATGCCGCGGCGTTAATGGGGCCACTTTACAAATGTTTAAAATCACATCCATTATCTTTGACTGATGAAGCTGTTGATTCTTTTTATACCTCGAAACTGACCCTCTTTTATTCTCACGCCCTAGGTATCCTGGATTATGCGAAACCTTTCAGATTGTATTGTACAGAAAACGCTGGTTATGCTGCAGCAGATTTGACACAATCTAGGGCAGGTCAACAGCGTCCAGTTGCATACTACTCGGCCCGACTAGACCCAGTCGCAAGGGGAGCCCCATCATGTGTAAAGGCTGCTCTAGCAGTGCAGAGTATGTTAGACAAAAGTTCAGATATTGTCTTGAACCACCCAGTCACAGTTTATGCCCCTCATGACATTTCTGCAATACTTTCACAGGTTCAACTGAAACATCTCTCCACTGCTAGACATTAAGGCTGAGTTCACACGGCAATAATTGCGGGACCGTATTTCGCCCGCAATTATGCCGTGTGCCCGGGAGCAGGGGTGGGGCAATTTGCAGTCTGCCGGCCCCATAGACATTCGTTATTCTCGGCGCGTATACGCCGCTAGTAATTGACATGTCACTCCTCTCCCTGCTTGCCATATTGTGCGAGTGGGGAGAGGAGACATAATCCATAGTTCTCTATGAGCAGTACGGCGCAAAATACGGGGTGAAATATGTCCAAGAATAAGTCGTGTGAACATAGCCTTAAGGTTACAGTGTGCTTTACTCATGCCAGAAAATGTTACAATTAAGCGATGTACTATGGATGGGGGGGAGATAGTGTGGGCACCACTTTTTCCAAATTTCTCCCATCCACCAGATGAGCCACATGACTGTATACAGTCAAAGGGGTTGTCTCGCTACAAAGAATAGCTTCCAAAATGTAGGGAACACTAAATGAAGACATTTTCCAAATACATTGCTTTGGTCATCTTTTTTTTTGTGATTTTATCACCTTCCTGGTTCTATTTGGTTCCCCCAGTGACCGACCTGTTTATTTGCTCTTCCACTGCTGTTTATTCTATATGAGAGCAGGGAGTGATGTCAGGCAGCCAGTGTTATCTGAACTTTCAGACAAAAGCTAGTAATTACTGCTGTTTACTTTAGATAAACTCCTGCTAGCAGTTTCAGAGAAGCTTCGGAGCTAATCTAAACTAATTAGCAAACTGAAAACACGGAGTTGAATACATGGAGTGAATGCAAGGAGCTCCTATGCTAATAACAGAGAGTCTAACCAGGAAGTGACAAGATGCATCTATGAAACTCTGAGGGGAGACAACCCCTTTAATGGAAGCTGAGGTAGTGGGTTTCTCTCATGTCACTGACCAGCCATTAGATAATCCGAATTGGAGCTATATGCTGACAGATCAAGATACAACATAAACAGAAGATTCTACACAAGATATGCAGTGGTGACCCTGTCAGAGACTGTAAAGGCCGAAGCCTTGCCACCTCACATGTCCGCACAAGAAGCTGAATTAAAAGTGTTAGAAGAGGCTTGCAAATTTGCTGCTGGTTCTACTGCCAATATCTATACAGACTCTCGCTTTTGGAATTGCACATGATTATGGTCCGATATGGAAAGCAAGATCTTTTCTTACAGCTAATGGACAATCTATTAAGAATGGCAAACAAGTGCAGGCGCTGATGGAAGCATTGCTGCTGCTTACGAAAGTTGCGATTATTAAAGGGGTTTTGCCACTAAGTGAGTTCCTTACCTCTTATCTGCTCAGGAGAGAAGATAAACAAAGCATGCTGAGTTATGGGGGAGAGGGAGGAGGGGCGAGCAGAGAGCTAGGAAGCAGGGAGCGTCTGCAAAGTTTACTCAAATAATTACATCACAACCAGTGAATTCTCTATACAGCAGACAGCCTCATACACTGCACTTTTCTCCCCAGCCCCTTGCAAGCATCTTCATGTTCCCTGTTATCAGATAAGAAGTGCAAACACGAAAGCGCGGCCAGATCAGATCCTGTCAGTGTCCTGGTCGTGTCTAATGTAAACTGTCAGGAGACTAAGGGGGACTGAGCAATCCTGTAGCTGTCACAGGCTTCACTTTTTGTAATCACATATATTTAGAAAAGTGATTAAATACCCATTTTGGAGGATCCCACGTCAACAGAACCCCTTTAAAGTTAAAGGGCATTCTAAAACAGATACAAGTGAAGCAAAAGGGAATCACCTAACCGATCTAGCAGCCAAGGCCGCAGCCCGAACCAGGCTGAATCCTGCCATCATTGCCACAGCATAACAAGAAGAACAAGCACCGCAATTGCCTCTGAAATTTGACATTTTGAAAAAGTTACAAGAACAAGCTGGAGAAGAAGAACAAAAGATCTGGAAAGAGAAGAAGGGGATTTTGACTGCACAAGGCCTTTGGGCAGTTGGGAATAGACTGTGTCTTCCAAGAACCCTTTATCCCATGATGGCCCAAGCTGCACATGGAGTCACACACAACAGTCAAAGACTGTGATGACTGACCTTGTTAATAAATTCTGGTGTGCCCCTGGATTTACAACTATTGCTGCCAAGTATACTCAAAGATGCATGATATGTGCCAGAAACAATGTGGGAAGAACAGTAAAGACCCTGCAACGCCACACTACCAGAGCTGACTATCCTTTCCAAAGACTGCAAATAGACTATATACAATTCCTTCGAGTGGGAAAGTGGGAGTATGTCCTGATCTGCATTGATCTGTTCTCCGGATGGCCTGAAACATATCCAGTCGCTAAAGCCATTGCCCAAGCTACTGCCAAGAAGTTACTGTCAGAAGTGATATGCAGATATGGAGTTCCTGAAACCATCGAGAGTGATCGAGGCGCATATTTCACTGGAGAAATCATGAAAGAAATCATGAATGCTTTGAGAATTGAACCGTTTCATGTGGCCTATCATCCGCAGAGCAATGGTAGGGTAGAGAGCCTGAACTCTACCTTGAAGTCGAAAATTCAAAAAGTCATGCAGGAACTTGGAAAGCCATGGACTGAATGTCTGCCATTAGCTTTTTTCTCCATCAGGTACACTCCCAATAGTAATACAGGTCTAAGTCTCTACGAAATTATATTTGGCTTGGTGCCTAGAATAGGTTTGTTTTTCCCACAACAAATCCAAATGCAGCATAGTGGCTTAACGTCTTATGTGATAGCTCTTACTAGGCGTTTGACTAATATATTATACACTCTCGAGTTTTTGCTTCTCTTCCAGATCCTGACTCCGTGGATGGTACACACCTCTTGCATCCAGGAGATTGGGTCGTTGTTAAAAAACACGTGAGAAGGGCTCTGGAACCATGCTTTGATGGACCCTACCAAATGCTTCTAACTACAAACACCTCGGTAAAGATGGAGGGAAACCCTAACTGGATCCACGTCTCTTACTGCAAAAAGGTTACCACGCCTGCACCAGAGTCTGAGAATTAATTTGCTTTAAAGAGGGGGAAAAACAAAAACACGCCAGTACTTTAAGACAATAACTATCTCTTGGTTGGTGGCTGTAAACCAGTTTTCCCCCTGAAGATATTTGCTTTCTAGGGAGAGAGAGAACTGCAACTAATAGAACTTTGAACAAGAAGACAGGTTGATTTGACAAAGACAGTAAGAGAAACATATATACACATATAAAATGTGTTTCTTTATTCTCTCCTTACACATCTCACCCATTTGGGGAGTGGGAGAGAAAATCACAATAGAATATGAGACAAGTATTATAGAAGGATCAGGAGAAAAGATAACTCCTGAGAATTGAAATTTGGTTCAAGTGTTATGGTTTAATTCATCTGAACCTAGGGCTGATTGTGAGTTTGATTTTTGCATATTTTATTCATGTCCCTCATTAGAGAAACAATCTGAGATGTTTAAGATATGGACCACCTATATTTGCGTAACTAAGACTTGCAGCTCCTGTGGGGATGTAGGATGGAACACAGGATACAGCTGGGGATATAACCTAAAGGTTGCCCAGGATAGGGTAGTTTAGTTCAGGCATTGAGCTGTGAACAAGGCCCAAAATGGTGGTGTTTTTTAAGTAAGTAATGTCCTATTTTTTGTGTGTTTTTTTGTAAATTATTAGTGTAGGGACTTGCAAGACATGAGGAGCCATGAAGAGGCTTGCGAGCTTGCGTATTTGGGACACCGGTACCAACTAATACCTCATATTTAACATTTTTCCAATATGACATTTTGTATCTACCCATCAGTGCTGGGGAGCTAGGGGTGACTATGTTTTGTGTTGGATACCCAGAAGTGCTGGGCAGCCCGCCTAATCCGTTAGTATGGGCATCACTAAGAGGCTGCAAGCCAGCATGGTGCACCACACGTTTGCACCCTTATGTATTGCTTTATCTACATGCAATTGTAATACCGGCAGCCACCCTCCTCATGCCCTGAGGATGTGTGAGTGGGTGTTTAATTGGTGTTTTTGCATTTATGCAGTCTCTCCATGCATTATACTGTGGTTTTTTTGCATGCTGGTGTGAACAGGTACCAAGCTAATGTGCAGTCTGTATCATTTAAGTGCTCCCTTAGCTGTGGGATCTTTGAGTTGTTACTCAGCAATCAGCTGTACCTGTTAGCTTTTTTTCCCAGGAATATATAAGGCTAGAGCTGCCTGCTTCTGGTTCCAGTTTAGTTCAGCCATTGAGCTGTGAACAAGGTCCAGAATAGTGGTGTTTTTTTTCCATGAAAGGGTAGATAAGAAAGGTGAGAGTTTGTTAACTAGGATGTATCTCATAAAAGGCTCTACAAGGCCCTTTAATTTGTAGAACAGGAACATGTCTGCCTCATTATCTGGTAATCCGTCACCGGGAGACGCCGGTGCCTATGGTATAGCTATGTATTATGGAACTGGGAGTAGTATGATTGGAGCATTTTACTTTAGAGATCTAGGTGATGGTTCAGATTAAAGATACTTAACAGAGCTAGAGTTTACCGAATCTGGGAAGGCCCTACCAGTGCCAACCCCAAATCCTACAGCACAACCAGGAGTCCCTGTGGAAATGGATTTAAATTATGGAGATGAGCTAGCCTTCAAACCAGAGAATACAGAAAATAATGAAAGGTAATACTGGGTAATATATACGACAAGACACAGAACATGCACTTTACCTTTCCCTCTGACCAAACAGGATAATAACCGTACTTTTTGGGCGACATGTATGAACGGGCTTTTCGCCTGTTTTTTGCGCCTCCCGGCCCGAATCCCCCTGTCGGACGCAGGGATGCAGTGTTAGGCGCAGCATTCGCCACTTTCAGCTGCGCCCCGCATGAAGGGGCGGGCAAGAGGCGCGGTGTGGGCGCGGTGTAGGCATTCCGGGGCGGGACGCAGCGCGCTCGAAAACTCCGAGGCATGTACGATCGCGAGTCGGCACAGCGAGGCGCAGTGCAGCGCTCGGCAGCTCCGACAGTCAGACCTGGTTTATTTTGGTCTAAATGCTCCGACGGCGGCGAAGTGAAGCAGGATCGGAACATGCGAGGAAACAGATCGAAGATCGCAAGAGAAATCTCGGCGCTCCGCTCCGTGCAGCAGGAGTATGAATCCGAAAAGGCGGAAAACAGTGTCAGAAAAGAGCTCAACCTCAAAAATAAACATAATTCAAAAAAAAAATCACTTTCCAAAAATCTAGAACGGCGCAATATCAAGAAATCGGATATTGGAAATTGCCGGGAAATACAGTAATTCAAATTCTGAAAGCTATTCTCATTGGTCGGCATAAACCGGCCAATCAGAATAGGAGCGACAGTGAACCATTAAAACCTATGGAGAACGATTGACCAATCAGAATCAATGGCGAGACAGTTCAAAATACAGTAAAAATGCAGAAAAGAGCTGATTGGTTGAGCTAGCGGGGGCTTGGCTAGCTCAGCCAATCAGAATAGGAGCGACAAAGACCCATTATAGCCTATGGAGAATTTTGAACCAATCAAAATCCAAGGCGGGACAGTTCAAAATACAGTAAAAATGCAGAAAAGAGCTGATTGGTTAATGCGGCGGGGGCTTGGCTATCCCAGCCAATCAGAGCGCGAGCTACTTCTCCCATTGTAGTCTATGGAGAGATGGGCGCAATGCAATCTCGGGGCTCAGCGCCGTGCGGCATGGAGTATGAATAAAAAAATAATTTTTATTAAGTGTAAAACATTATCAGATAAAGAGCTGAAAACTTCTATAAAAATAAAGCAGTTAAATCCCTAACAACGCGTTTGTCGCCGAGACCGGCGCTACATAGGGAATTGCAATAGAGAGAATTGCCGGGAAATACAGTAATTCAAATTGTTTAAGCTCTTCTCATTGGTCGGCATAAACCAGCCAATCAGAATAGGAGCGACAGTGTCCCATTAAAACCTATGGAGAACTATTGACCAATCAGAATAGGAGCGACAAAGACCCATTATATCCTATGGAGAAGTTTTGACCAATCAAAATCCAAGGCGGGACAGTTCAAAATACAGTAAAAATACAGAAAAGAGCTGATTGGCTGAGCTAGCGGGGGCTTGGCTATCCCAGCCAATCAGAGCGCAAGCTACTTCTCCCATTGTAGTCTATGGAGAGAGCGGCGCACTGAAATCTCGGCGCTCAGCGCCGTGCGGCATGAAGTATTAATAAAAAAAAATCATTTTGATTAAGTGTAAAACATTATCAGATAAAGAGCTAAAACCTTCTGTAAAAATAAATCAGTTAAAACCCTGAACAACGCGTTTGTCGCCGAGACCGGCGCTACATAGGGAATTGCAATAGAGAGAATCGCCGGGAAATACAGTAATTCAAATTGTTTAAGCTCTTCTGATTGGTCGGCATAAACCAGCCAATCAGAATAGGAGCGACAGTGGCCCATTATATCCTATGGAGGAGAATTGACCAATCAGAATAGGAGCGACAGGGACCCATTATAACCTATGGAGAAAAATTGACCAATCATATTCCAAGGCGGGACAGTTCAAAATACAGTAAAAAGGCAGAAACGAGCTGATTGGTTGAAGCGGCGGGGGCTCGTCCAGCTTAGCCAATCAGAGCGCGAGCTACTTTCTTATAGAGTTCTATGGGGAAAAGAAATTCCGAGCGAGCTCTGTGATTGGCTAAGTTAAAAGAGGCGCCGTTATTTGGACCAATGGGAGAGCGAGCGACGCTCCTATGGGTTTTCTAATGCAATCTGAAATAAAACTGTACATGGCCGAAATCAAATGATAAGACTACAGAAGTGGTCCCGATGTGTATATAAAACGAATGATAATATGGGGGTAACTGAAAAAAAAATATTAATTCAATAAAATCATGTTTATTTCTTTATTTTCGTTAGCCAAGGATCAATAGTATGGGTGCAACGAAAATAAAGAAATAAACATGATTTTATTGAATTAATTTTTTTTTTCTTTACCCCCATATTATTATTCATTTTATATACACATCGGGACCACTTCTGTAGTCTTATCATTTGATTTCGACCATGTACAGTTTTATTTCAGATTGCATTAGAAAACCCATAGGAGCGTTGCTTGCTCTCCCATTGGTCCAAATAACGGCGCCTCTTTTAACTTAGCCAATCACAGAGCTCGCTCTGAATTTCTTTTCCCCATAGAACTCTATGAGAAAGTAGCTCGCGCTCTGATTGGCTAAGCTGGACGAGCCCCCGCTAGCTCAACCAATCAGCTCGTTTCTGCCTTTTTACTGTATTTTGAACTGTCCCGCCTTTGAATATGATTTGTCAATTTTTCTCCATAGGTTATAATGGGTCTTTGGCGCTCCTATTCTGATTGGTCAATTCTCCTCCATAGGATATAATGGGCCACTGTCGCTCCTATTCTGATTGGCTGGTTTATGCCGACCAATCAGAAGAGCTTAAACAATTTGAATTACTGTATTTCCCGGCGATTCTCTCTATTGCAATTCCCTATGTAGCGCCGGTCTCGGCGACAAACGCGTTGTTCGGGGTTTTAACTGATTTATTTTTACAGAAGGTTTTAGCTCTTTATCTGATAATGTTTTACACTTAATCAAAATGATTTTTTTTATTAATACTTCATGCCGCACGGCGCTGAGTGCCGAGATTTCAGTGCGCCGCTCTCTCCATAGACTACAATGGGAGAAGTAGCTCGCGCTCTGATTGGCTGGGATAGCCAAGCCCCCGCTAGCTCAGCCAATCAGCTCTATTCTGCATTTTTACTGTATTTTGAACTGTCCCGCCTTTGATTCTGATTGGTCAATAGTTCTCCATAGGTTTTAATGGGTCTTTGTCGCTCCTATTCTGATTGGCTGAGCTAGCCAAGCCCCCGCTAGCTCAACCAATCAGCTCTTTTCTGCATTTTTACTGTATTTTGAACTGTCCCGCCTTTGATTCTGATTGGTCAATAGTTCTCCATAGGTTTTAATGGTTCAATGTCGCTCCTATTCTGATTGGCCGGTTTATGCCGACCAATGAGAATAGCTTTCAGAATTTGAATTACTGTATTTCCCGCTAATTTCCTATATCCTAATTCTTGAATTAGGATATTGGAAAGTGATTTTGTTTTATGTATTTTTTATTTTTAAGGTTTCAGCTCTTTTTCTGAGAATGTTTAACGCCTTTATAAAGGCGATTTTTGATTCATACTCCGCACCGACATGTGGAATGATTTCTCGCTGTTCTCCAGCCTGTCTCGCATCGGAACAGATTTTCGGCGCAGTCCCGCACGGCGCCTAAGTCCCGCACTGCGCCCATGTCCCCGCACTGTGCCCCACACACTGGCGAGGCGCAGGGAACTTTTCCCCGCATGTACGAGTGCACCTCCTCGGACGGCGAATCTTCGGCGCAGCGCCGCACTGCGCCTCAGTCCCCGCACTGCGCCCCACACACTGGCGGGGCGCAGCGGACTTTTCCCCGCATGGATGACCGCACTACCTCCGGCGGCGAATCTCAGGCGCAGCGCCGCACTGCGCCTAAGTCCCGCACTGCGCCTAACACACTGGCGAGGCGCGGCGGACTTTACATAGGATGTATGAGCGCGCCCCGGCCCCGACATAAATCAGGCGCAGATTTCGCCGGAAAACTAGCGGACAAGCTCCCCCCGACCCGGCGAGCTTCATACATGTCGCCCTTTGTTTTCTGAATATGTTCCAACCCATAGGGCTGAATGATACTGCCTGTAAACAGTTGGAGTGTTTGTACCCCCCCACACTAACCACTCCAACCTTCCCCACTGGGGTAGTTACCTATCCAGGCAATTATACCTGCTTTTCAATCCTTGGTGAAGGGAAAAATCCAGGGGTTTTTCCCCAAGGGTATTGTGAATATAGAATCACTTTTAAAGGTAGTTCCTCAAATATCTACTTTCTCCTTTACATAATCAAGTCATTTAAGAGTTTACAGTTGGTGGCTCTGTGCTGATGGAAAAATTAGGCATAAATTAAGTTTCAGATGGAAGGGAGAATGCACTCTTGTAAAGTTGCGCATGCCATACCATATTTTGCCAATGTCAAATACAGAAGATACAAAAGTATAAAAGGTCAATTCCTGAGTATCTCAGGAGTAAAAGGTCTGCCCCCGTATTGTTCCCTAATGACCAAACGTCTACATAGACTCAATAGGTGTCCCTCAAGGAGTTCCTGATGAATTTAAGGCCCAGGATGAGGTGGCTGCAGGGTTTTCTTCCATCCTACCCCGGGTCACTATTAACAAAAATGTTGGTTGGATTAATTATGTCTAGTACAATGAACAAAGGTATTATAATTTTACCCGTGATGCCATTAAAGGTATTATTGACCAGCTTGACCCAACAACCTCTATGACCATTCAAAATAGGATTGCTCTAGATATGATTCTAGCGGAAAAAGGCGGCGTATGTAAATTGATTAAGACCATGTGTTGTACTTATATTCCTAGTAACACTGTCCCAGAAGGCAGCATCAGTATTGCCCTAAAGAAAATGACTTGCTTTACGGATGAGTTGGCTTCTGATGCGGGGATAAGTGATCCCTTTTCTCAGTGGGTGCAAGGGATGTTTGGAAAATGGGGGACCATTCTTGCTAATGTGATAATAGCTTTTGTGGTCATAATTTTGGCCTTTGTGATTCTTGGGGATGATTTCTTACAGGGGATGATTTCCAAAACCGTGAACCATATAGTCTCCACGAATGCCATGTTGGTCCAAGTGCACCTGGGAGAACATATTAATGAGGAGATTGGTAAATGCAAGTTATAAATATTCTGGATTAAGGATTGAAATGATGGTGTTTACATTTCTTTCATGTTCTTTTTCTTTTTCCATTTATCTTGCTAAATAATTCTAACTCTTGGTACCTTTAGACTTGTGTTTCATTTGTGTATACTCTTGGGAATTTGCAAGCTTGAACAAGAGGGAATATTGTAATGGAAATTGGGTCACTTTGTGTTCCTAGCAAAAAGCAGTGACTTAATTGTTCTAACTTTAAATCTCTCAGGGAGACAAATGGCTGTGACTCAACTTCCATCTTGATTTATTTCTCATATTCTTCTGTTCACATTGACTATTTCTTACTGCTGAATAAGATAAATAACAGTTCAATCCATACTGTATGACCCCAGATTACTGGAATTCCCCAGCCTTGCTTCATCTACTTAAACGTCCTAATTTTTGGATTTTTGACTATATGCCCAGACAGTGAAACCATTCTTTTTGCAAGTCTAGCAAACCACGAAAAGAGAACTTTATTAATATTGCATGCCATGCAGGAAGACAGCTGTGTAGAATAATATATTATAGCAGAATTAACACATAAGGGGTCTCAATAAGCAAACATAGAAACAATAGAAATGTAGGATAAAGGTTAAGGGGGTAGGTATAACTAATGACAACCAATAAACTAACCAATTGGGGTTAACAAGGAAATTGGGGGAAGAATTAATTATGTGACTAACCAATAATGGATGTCATTTATGCATAATGATGTACTGCCCTAAATATGGGAAATACAATCATGTGTATTGTTTGGAATAAACTAGAAGATTTGCTATTGACATCGTTGCCCGTTTCATTTCTCTAATATAAGCATATGCTATATTATTACTGATTACTAATTTGGACACCACCCAAGGAGAGGTCTGGGGCCGGTGGAGCCTCCACAACACTATAAAATGTAGAGATAGAATATAGCTTTGTGCTGATGGTGAACAGACGTGTGGAACAATAGCTCCTGAACTGTTGCTAAAATCCATCAACATCTAGCAACTTATTTAAACCGAAAAGCTTATATATAAACACTACAGGATTCCTTTTTTCTACCTATACAAAGGTTCCTCTAACAGATTGATACTGTGAGCGTTTGCCGCTCCAGGATCGCAGCAAAGTCCAATCATAGTCACAGAGAGGTTTTCTGGGTTCAAACACAGGTCTGATTGTGTTCTATTGGCACAACAGGCATACAACAGACAACGGGTGCCAAACATAAACAAAACCGTAAATATAAAAACTTCTGCTTGTCTGAGCGCGGACTACACAGTGTAGTTTCCTTCACTATATAGTATGGACATCAAGTGGCTGGATATCCCCAGTGACTTGCTTCCCTAGCCAAACTTCTAAAGCTGTATAGTAGATTCCCCCTTAGTCAGCTGACTAGCTGACTGATAAAGGCCAGCCAAACCCTGGTCTGGAAACCGGGGAGTAGACACCTACCAAACACTTTGCCTACTCCCAGTAAGAGCCAGCCAGGATCATCTGAAACAGCCATAATAATGTTAAACAGATGTCAACCACTTACTGGGGCTAACAACCTAAATGAATGGCTCCTACCCCAACCAGGCCAGGTAACCTTGGTTACATGTCACTTGTTACCTTTTTTACCAGGTGTATGAGAGAAATCTAGCTGGGATGTACAAACCATTCTGAATTTTCCCAGCTGCTTTCCTACAATATAGCATCTCTGTCCATGTCAGCTTAGGTCTAGTGGGCCACAAAATCGGGGCCTACTCCATCCTGTCATCATTACCTGCCTGTCAACTTCTGGACCTGTATTGCAGATCCCCCTAAGTCAGCTGACCAGCTGACTTAGAAAGGCCAGCCAAACCCTGGCCTAGAACACGGGGAGTAGTCACTTACCCAACACTTTGCCTACTCCCAGTAAGAGCGTCCAGGATTGTCTAAAACAGCCATACTAAAGCTAAACAGATGTCAACCACTTACTGTCGCTGATACAACATAATCGAATGGTACCTACTCAATCAAGCCCAAGAAAGCTTGGTGACATATTACTTCCTAGAAGCTTAATTTATTTGCCCTGAGGTCATAATCATTCAGATATCCCTGCTCAACATATAGGCAAAGCTATGGACTGTTACCACCAAGAAGTAGAGATATTACCATCAGGTCTCAAAATTTAAATCCATATCAGCCACAGCCAATTAGTTTGCAAAACATTAAACATTTGCAGCATGTTAATTTGTACTTTACAGCCATGGATGAAGCGGTGCTGCAGGACCCAGAGTCCGTGCCTGTCAAGGTTGGGGAGGCCGCATAGATGAGACCTTTCCCTGGCATTCCTCACTCTCTCTCTGATGTTTCCTGTATACCATTGACCTTATGTTTTAGAGTTGCTGCTGTCTGTTTGTCCTGCTCACTGGAGCGGTGGATCCACAGCCTTCCATTGCATCAACCCATTATTGGTGAGTGGTAGAGTGTCAACCAGGCCTTGAACATGAAGGGGGGCTCTCACATTGGGCTCTTTCCTGCTCTCGGAGAGGATTATATAACACAACTTCTGCGGTCATACCCTTCGCCTGGGATATCCATGATCCAGTTCGCCATGTGTGGCTTCAGCTGCTCTATCTGAGCCTTCATGCATCACTGCTGTAAGTTGCTAAGTCAGTCATCCTGATCAGCATTGCTCATGGTCCATACTTGTATGATAGATTTTATGAGAGATTTCCACCACATGAATTCTCCTCCATACTAAAGTCTTTGGCATCTCATTAGCCACAAGCAAATGAATCTTACCACTTCAAAGTTTTCTCACACTAATAATTTTACTAGTTATCCTTTGTGTAACTGTTTATCTGCACTTGTGTGACATACATCATTTCATATGGGAGTCTTCATTAACTAACTTATGGGACTTCCTCATGTGTCCAGGACCCTAACACAGCAACATCCAAACATGCTTCAGAGGTGGCGGCGCCACCTCCTACACACTCGCAATGGCAATATCCAAATAGAAAGGAAAACACCTCTGTCTGACTTATTTTTTTTTTCCTGAGGTAGAACATACTAAGCCTGAACTAACATACTGAACCTTAAAGTGTGTCAACTGAACGATGCAGTCTCCTCCATCAACAATCTTCTATCATTCATCTCCATTCTAAACCTAAATTCCAACCGAGGTTAAAGAAACAACTCCCGGAATATTTTTCCCCAAACTAGGCATCTGTAGCAAATTACTATACCGTATGGAATGCTCATAAAACCTTCATGTTTGGAGTCCTTATCCAACTTCCTTTAAAACTTCTGTTACATAACACTGATAGAAAAAGTTTGGCTAAATTTATAGAAAATAGGCTACTCAAAAGTATTACCCTCATTGATACAACCTGACCAGGTTAGTTTTATGTTTGGTACACAGACCTCTGATGATACTAGACAAATGATTAATATTACCCACAAACTGGGGACGAGTTAAGGTGCCTTCAGTGCTTTTATCCCTTGTTGCGGAGAAGGTATTTGACCACATCCATTTGAATTTTACATTTCATACTCTATAGAAATTTGGCTTCTCTGGTTCTATCTTATCTGCCATTCCAGCTGTGTATACTACACTTTCATTGAAATTTTTTTTTTGAGGGGGAATCCAAAGGCGCTATATTTCTTTTAAATGTCTTTATTAAGTAACACAAAGTTCAGGACATTCACAACGCATGAAATACAAATCGCAAATTATTGAAAAGTTCAAATACTGGTATATTATAACCTTTTCACTCTTTATTACCAATTTTCTATTTTATATAAAATAACACACAAAAAAAAAAAAACGAAAGTAGCATAAAAAAAAATGTATATAAGGAACCAGTCCGAGCCTTTGTTTTGCGATCTCATGTCTGTTCCTGAGAGCCAATTCGCATTTCCTCAGAATGCTAGCTCCACAATGTAAAGCCATCTAATGTTAGGACCATAAGAGTATGTCAGATTAAATTGCCCTCATTATCCTTATAATAGAAGCTGTCAATCTTATCCTCCTTTTCAGCATTAAGCTATCTTGGTAGTGGAAAAGACATAAGTCGCATGAACACACAAACAATAGGGGGCATTAGACTCAGGACAAAACACAAACACATATCAACAAGTGCTCCATTCTCCAGGCCCCCCCAACCCCTGTTTTGACAGTAGAATCACTCCATATGGCTCCCCTTATCTGACACTTACATCTTGTCCTACGTTGTAAGGCAGAATCCCTGGTCGCCAAATAATAAGTTAGGTGTCGGACCAGAAATTCTCAGCCTCGGGACAAACCAAAACATAAAGGTCTCCTAAAGTGGTGCCTCGCCTATTTTAAATGTTCTTGAAACCATGTGGTATAACAAAGCAATCCTTAATGGCTTCTCGTATTCTCCGTGGGAGCAAGGGGATAAAACTGCCCCAGACTTCGAAATTTTTTTTTGGCATGAGTCTCCTTTTTGCCCGAGGCCTCTACCCAATCCATTTTCATATGTTAAAGACAATTTTTTCTAGAACATCTTGAAAGGGGGCATGGGCTCGTGTATCCACATGTTTAGAATATTTTGAAAACCTGCCGCAAAATCATGTATAAAATTTCCTGCTTCCCAGTTCACATGGAGTCACCTGAGCATCTATGTTTGGCCAAATATTGCCCATAAGGGATCGTTTCGGACATAGTTATTAGGTGCGTTTTTTTTGAATGTCATCACCCTTCCCAAAAATCTTGGGTTACCCCCAACTCCACAGGGAGTGGAATATATCTTCCCCAGGGTACCACACCGGAACATCTACTGCTTTCGAAAATGCCCCTGCGGTATCCCCTAACTGGGGTAAAGTAACCCTGGATACAGTTTGGAGGGACATCTCCCAATATCTACTCGAGGCTAAGAATTTATGGGTATTAGCCAGTGCTGTAAGTAGATATGGGAACCCTCCAGACTGGGGTCCCCCCCCACTTCGCGAGAGCCATGGTTGATTCTGAAAGTCAAGTGGCGCATGTAAAAACCTTTTTAAAAATGAGTGGTCAACCCCCTTTTCCGCCGTACTTTTGAGCAGGAGTTTTACGTGTTGACAATCCCACCCCTCTGCGCGAAATGTGCATTAGCGCCAAAGCATAACTACGAGCCCCTCAAATAAGGGAAAAAGGAGACTCCAGCCTCTCTGGGTATTTAGCTTTTCCAGTTCCTCTAATAGCTAGACCTTATATAGTCGTATATTTTTCTGCATCAATCTAGCATCATAACAACCGACAAGATTACCTCCTTTCGCCCCAACCTGTAGAAATGCTTACTATTTGTATCCCTCCCTTCTCTGGAAGTCTGGATTGGTCTATTAGTGTGGCGAAGCATAGAAAGCAATGGGGTGAGTAGTCCCCAAGAGTCCTTCTCATTTTTTTGTCAGGCCCCCGCCACATTGAAAAGACAAGCGGGTTCTTTAGCCCAGATTGGTTTCTGGGATCTTGATGTAAGAGCTGATGTAAATGAAATTTGCTAGCGAGATCTTCCTAAAAATGATTGCATCCCGCCTCGGGTCCCGTAGATACTGAATTATTTTCTGCAGCCAATCTGCTCCATAATACGAATCAAGTGCGGCCACATTGTTTGCCCGAATATTCGGAAAATTGATACACCAATGTCCCTGGCTGCTGCAAAATATCAACGAAATTCGAAGCCTTTGTAACCACTCCAAAATAAATATCGGCCGAAAGAGCGCATTCAATCGTATTTCATCTACTATGCGCCCTTGACCATAGAGTGAAGGGAATGCAGAGTACAGTACATTTTTGGGAAATCCTACTAATTTGAATAAGGTTTTCCCCCTACCCACAGAAGACAATGGTAGTTTGCCCTCCATTCATGGCAGTCTGGACTCTAGCGAGTAATATAAGGTGTAATGTTATCTTTATACAAGTCTGGCAGGAAGTCTTGATACGATCGATTCCCCAAGTAGGGTATCTACAAGTGCCACCAATTGAACGGGTAGTAGTGATGTCTCACGTAGGTTTTGGCTGGCCCTTTAAGTATCATAGGCGTTAGTTTATCCATGTTATATGATCATCCCGAAAGGGATCCTACCTCCCGCAGCCCCCCATTACTTCCCTTGTAAATTGTGCTCTTGGATTTTTCCAAAATCACCAGCACATCAATCGTGCAAAAGCCACTACTTTCTAAGACATCGAGGAATCGTCCCCGATTCCCATCAGATCGGCCAATCTGGGTTTTAGATAAATACCAAATAACGGATTCAAGTGCGAGATCAAAAGACGCAATGGAGATAAGCGGACAGCCCTGCTTCCGTTGCCCCTAAACATATCTATGGAAGGAGTTTTAGCCCATTAATAAAACATGATTAGTGGAAGATGAACACCCTCTTGGATTGTAACGCAACAAAGTTTCTAAAGACGGGGCCAAAGTTTCTCCGACAAGGTAGCAGACAGCGATGGGCCATGAAACACCAGTCAAACGCCATTTTTTTCGGCATCTTAGACTCCAAAGCAGCAAGATATCCGATGAATGTATCCGAGGCCCTCACCGTCGCCCCCACCACCGTCCGAATATTTTTAACTGCTTGGCGTCCCTGTACAAAGCCCCTCTGTGCTGGATGCGCTATATCAGGGAGGAATGTCTGGAGGCGAGTCGCCAAAATCTTGGTCGAGAGCTTATAATCACTATTAAGTAAGGCTATAGGGCGATAGGTTTTTTAACCAGGGTGTGATCTCTTTGCCCAGTTTTGGAGTGAAGGATTACGTACATGATTCCCGAAAATAGCTCCATTTGCTCCTTGATCCCCGATTTATTCAATTCTATATAGTGCTTCCCTACGTCAATGTCTGGTCGTCAACCACAACTGAAGGAGTTTATAAAAATTCATTATCATATCCGTTCCGGACCAGGCGATTTCTTATTAGGTGAGATGCTATGGCTTTCCTCACCTCCTCCTCCATTATAGAGGGCCAATCCAAAAAGCCTGTTGCTCTGCATTAGCAGGCCCGGAGGGATCCATATCCAGAAAATGAATTTATCGCGGTCCATATCAGTTGCGTTGCCTATAAGGTCCTCAAAAGAAATCAACAAACAGTTTTGAAATCTGCTTTGGTGCCCGTATATATGTGTCAGGTAGGTCAGATCCTTTAACCAACACTGGGCTTGCGACGATGTTGTCTCGCCCCTAACCAATTGCGCCAACACACCATTCCACTAGCCCACTCCCTATTCTCCCGCCCCCCTAAAGTACCTATTCTGGTTAAGTTTAACTAGCCAATTAGCTTGACACTGGCCAAAAGAGTTCCAGGACCGCTCTTTGGCTCTCTTGTAAATTGTTTCTGCGGCAGGCAGAGGGGGTACGTCGCCAATTCTCTTTTTCGCCGTCACAGTGTGTCCCTTGCAGCTTCTTTCAAATTTGGTTTGGGCCTTCCCTATCTCCTACCCGCCAGACTAATTAAATAATATGACCCCCTCATTACCCTCCGAACCCTGCCTTTGCAGCAGCCCCAAACAAAGGAACCATGGGCCTCTACTCTTGTGCCAAATTATCATCTATTATATTAGACCAGTGAAGCTTGCAAGAAGGACATAAAAGTCCCTCAGAATTGCAGCAGATGAACCGGGAATGCCATACATCTGCTTTTTGCGAGCAGACGTGGGCAGTGAAAAACCGGCAACGGCGACCTGGGGCAAGGTCAAGATGCCATGCCATTGAACTGTAGACATCCACGACCATTTCCACATCTTCAGGGAAATGAGGAAATAAGTCTATTCATCCAGTGAAACTTTTATGCACTGCGAAGAGTAAGTAAACCTTTTGCTCCCCTATGGTCAGTGCGCACAGAGGGATCACCAACCAGTGCTTATTTCCTGCCGAAATTACGAGTATGAACTCTAGCAGCTTGGAGTTAGCGACTCGGATTTCACAATGGCCAGAGATCTGATCCATAAAAGTGCGAGGCGCACTGCGAATGCGCGTTAAAACACTCTCAATCCACCTACGGGATACACGTCCAATTCGGATCCGCAATCTTGTCTGATGACTCTAGGAAAGAGCGTTTAATTTGACAAAAAAATTTGTGTTGGATAAATTGCGGCGGCGCACTAAGCATTTTTACAAGCTGTGTACAGGTTCCCTGTAAGCAAATATCCTTCTTAGTAAAAGTCTATCTACCCCCCTCCGTCTTTTACCTCTTCTCAATTGAATATTCCAGTCCCTTTCGAATAAATGGACACCCCCTTGATTTGGAAGAATAGTTGGCCCATATGCAGACTCCAACCAAGGGCAAATCGCAGACCCACAGTATTATCCAAACCTCCAGTGGGTTTTCTATTCTGCAAAAAAAATTATATCAGGTGTAAAACTTGTAGGTGCGTGCTCACCTTCTCCTTTTAATAGGAGTATTGAGTCCCTGCCACACATTCCAAGTAATCAGCTTGTTGGTCCCAATCCGTCAGAGGCGACCACACCATTAGCTCCACCCGTCATGTTTCTTACAACCACCGACTTGTTCTTGTGAATTGTGAGTTCTTCCAATCACCAGTGCCCCACCCGTCCCCAGCAGCGATGGGATATCAACCTTCCTGTCCACCGTGTCATCTACTGCCAGGGAGCCACTGCCACCACCAATCCACCCCATCTGTAGGGGCTGAACCGCCGGGGCGGGGGGGTGGGGAGCATGAAGAGACCCGGAGAACAGAGCACATACAAATGTCCACAACAAATAACAAAACAACAAACATTACAAACGGGACCACGGATTTCGTCGCGGAACCAAATGGTAGCAATCCTGAGTCAAGCAGCTGCGTTGCAAGCAACAAATCAGAGCGGATCGACTTATCCAATTCGTTTCCCTTCGTCTCCCTATGTAGTGATAAAACCTTTGAGCTAACCTTTCCTCGACATGAAAATGACGTCTAATCCTGTGCGGGTCCCAAAAACCAGTTGCCTATCCTCCCATCGCACTCTGAGCTTTGCGGGTACATGAGCTGGAAACCTTATTGCCCTCTCATGAAGGTGCTTCAGGATTTGGGTAACATTTTCTTTTTTGGGGCCACATTTTGCAGAGAAAATCTATAGAAACACCAGAAGTTTGTTTGCCATCTATGGATGAGGGCGGTCACCCTCCTATAAGCCTTAGTACCTGCTCCTTAATTGCCCTGTTGAGTATTTTGCTATCACCGGCGTGGTCTAGCATTAGTCCTCTCTCTCCCCTTCCTCTACCTCTGCGGTCCCCAGCCTGTGAACATCGTTCAATGACATATTATCTGTGGGAACGATCAATTTCTAAGGCTTTGGGAAGTTTATCTATAAGAAAGTAATCAAGGAGTCACCGCACTGATGGACTCCGGATCCCTACAAAGCGGAGGTTATTCCTCCTGCTACGATTTTCCAGATCCTTCGATCCGGTCTCTAAATCACCTCATGTTTCCCTTGCCTTGCTGCAAGAGATTGTTCCACATTGGAAGTGGTAACCTCACAGGATGTCCACCTTGTTCTCACAGCTCTCCAACAATTTTCTGCATGATAGCTCGTGATCATTGATACGCAGAATTAATTGGAAGTATGCAGAACTTCAATGCGTTTGGTCCATCATGGGCAATCATCATTTTGGAGACCTCATTGGGCTATAGGCGGCAAGGTAACGGCACATACCCTGTGGGGTCCTAGCGAGCCCGATGGGATGTCAGGGGTAGAAGTCCCCCCATCCACCTCCCAAGAATGGTCCTGGAGAGGCAGAGCACTCCATTGTGGCCCTGGGGGGAGTACCCTGAGTTGTGTTAAGGGACTTGTTTTTTAGAGTTTTAGTTGCTCCTTTTGACGTATTAGACTGGCCCATCGTAGTTTTTCGGGAGGAGCCGTTAACCGTGGCGAGGACGTGTGTTGGCGTGTATTCTTTTTAGATTGGCTTTTAGACAGTATTTGATCCATCCCTCCTTTACAGAGGGGTTGAAAAGGATAAAGAGTGTTGATAAGAAATGTCGGGATGAGACACGGGATGATGTCTAGGATCACATACAATACATTAGTAGATCACACCCTTGCTTACTAACAAAACTGTGCTTACAGTGTCTTGGAACTCCACAACACCTAGCTATAAAAATTTAGACTGATCACACCAGCACCCCAGCACCATCAACACAAACAGACTGCGTCAGCAATGAGTCAGGCAGGAGCAGCCACTCCAAGGCCTCTAGCACCCTCCCAGTAGTCAGAAGAATCCGCTAGTTGCTGTCCTGCACACAAGTTGGAGTTTATGTAGAGTAGGGAGAGCTTTTGAACCCACACTATGTCCCTAGTAGTAGCGCAGCTCCTTTTCCGAGTGGAGTAGGCGGAAAACAGCAGAATTTAAATGGCTCGGTTCTTTAAGTCTCCAGATTTCCACCCTCCAACGAAACCCTTGGCGCCATGATTATTGCAAAGTTATACGCCAGTAGAACCCTGGTGCAAGAGGCACAGAGTCAAAGTCACAAAGGTTAGTGACTCTAATGAAGGTGCGGTGCTTCACATTGCCCAGGAGGGCACAATAATGCAGCACCTGCAGATCTATCGGATGGAACAGTGTAGACAGTCATACAGCTTTCTCCCTCTGTTGATTAATGCTGTTGTCCATTGGATACATGGCTAATGGCAAGCAAATATGGTCATAAAATGATGGAGGGGGAAGCACAAGGCACTCCAGCAAAGTCTGTCCCCTTTGACAAGCCGTTGGCGGCGTGGGAGCCCACCTCCCCAGCCGTAGAGGTTGAGCGCCACGGTACCCATCGCCGCCCTGAGATATAATACTCATCGCTCTTCCCTATCCCATAAATCATCGTCTCTTGGGCGAATTGAGGCGGCAGGCCCCAAGCAAGTCAAGATGGCCGACTGCCTCACCACACCAGCGACCACTTGCGTGCAAAGTGCCGGGAAATGGAGGGTCCCCGACCTATCTCCGCCGCCGGCCTCCTCCTCCTCGGTGTCTCCCACCTCTAATTTGCCATGGCACTGTCACCAAGTACTGGGCCCTACCCTTCGTCCTCGGACCAGAGCGCCGCTCTCAGCTGCTCCGATACGCCCTGGCAGATGCGCTGA